>JANHGN010027462.1:0-10316 GCA_024605025.1 Megaceryle maxima | reverse complement strand
AAGGGGTGGGGAAACGGGTAGGGGGTTTTGGGGGGGGAAAGTTTTGGGGAGGATAAAAAAGGTTTTCTTTTGGACCCCCCCCCCCCCCCCCCCCCCCCCCACCTGTTCTGGGCCCCTGCATTTTTATTTTTTCCTGTACTCAGTGTACTGGATGTTGAGAAGAGCTCCATTCCAGCTTTCACACTTTGGCAGAGGCTGAGTACCAGCAGTACTACTCCCATGTTTCTCACTAAGACATATGAATAACAGGCAATGGCTGGAAAACAATTTTTGAAAAAATTAACAAGAGAACCAAGGAGAAAAATCTTGGTTTCTGATGAAACACTTCATGCTATGGCTTGTCCCGCTTACCCATATATCCTCTGCTTTGTAATGTTCTTCGTTCTTACTTGTTTCTGCTAGGTACTGCTAGAACATCCTAGACTGAGGTTCTTTCTTTCAGAACCACTTCCAATGCAACTGGTTTCTTCAGCATAAAAGACAAGAACAAGTGTCTGTCTTGTCTTTTTAATGGATTTCATGCCAGGAAGAAAGGCAGTACTATTTAGCATTGTTATTTTTGTCATCATAAGCAGAAACAGAAGAGGTTTGAGTTACATCTGTATTACCAGGCTTGGCACGCACTCCATTTCAAGGCAGGAGTGCATAACCTCTCCCAGTTCTGCATCTGCAGACCATGGATTTTTGTCCAGGATAGGTGGTCCTTAGCCTGAGAACAACTAGGAAACCCTAAAAGAGAGCCCCCCATTGACCAGGCTACCTGCAGTATTTGGATGGCAAGCTGCTGCCTGCAGCTGAATGAGCACTCTTTCAGGACTGAATGGGGAAAAGAACTCCTGAACGTGTCATAAAACCATGGGATAACACAAGCAGGACAAGGGACTAAGCTTTGTAAAACGATGCAAAAGCACTGACAAATCCTGTAAGGTGGAGATGATGTCAGAAAAAAAACCCCAAAAACCAAAAAAGCAGGAGGAAAAGGCTGCTGTAGGAGTTTCAAACTGCAGTCCTTCTCCCCATGCTGAGGGCTGGAGAAGGCATCACACAGCTCAGCCTCATCTGGTAGGAAAAGCCTTTTGCAGTAGGCCTGTGGCAATGCGTTGAGCAAAGCCAGAACCTTTGACCCTCTAAACCTCAACCCTATTGAGAACAATGAGCAGCATCTCTCAGCCTGGGAAGGATATTTTAATGAAGGGCAACCTGTGACCGCAGGGCTCTGATAGACATGCAGCAGCAGAGGAAAATTGGACAGCTGAAGCTGCTACCTCCCCCTGCCTTCCTCCCAACCTGCCTAACAGATGTTGCTGCCCTGGAGGCAAGGATGTCTGATCCTTGAGTGGCATGAATCAACTCCTAACTCAGCCCACTCTGCACGCGGGCATTCTAAGGTAACCTGAAATGAAAGCTGGTTTACCACTGGCAGGGTGGAGCAGACCACTATGGACAGTAACAGCTTTAGTTACCTAATGATAATTCACTGTTACATTCCTGACAAAGCCACCAGCCCCTCTGAGCAGCCAGCTGTGCCACAGGACCAGGATGCTGGTGGTCTCCTCTGGAAGCAAGCCCCAGTGGAGGAGGAGTGGTTTGTCTCTCTCTGGCCAAGGAGACTGATACAGACACTGTGTCCCTGCACAGCTCTAAAAGGAATATTCTGAAGGCAATATTTTGTTCTTTAGCTCTGTCTATCTGAACTAGGACCAAAGAAGTAGCCCTAGAAAAGACAAACATCACCCCCCCAAAAAGGAGGTAAACATTTTTAGGGGGGAAAAACCCCAAACAGAATAAGGATGTGGAAGGATATGGAACTCAGACACAGGCAGTAAAAACCTGAGCACAGTGAACTCAAATTCTGTTTCTTAAAGATATCCTGATCTGTTCATCTGAGGACACAATACTAAGGACAATATTATTTATAACATATAATAAAAGCACATCTTTAGGTCCTTTTAAAAAGTTAGTGATATTGATCTTAGGTTCTTTATACAAGACAATATCTGTTACTTCCCTAAACATTTACTGGATTGCAGCTAAATTTATTTTTTCATATAAAATGAAAGTGTGTCTGGCACATTTTTTTTATTTTTATAATGCCTTATTAAATCAGTCCAGAGACACCAACAACAGAGCAGTAAATATTTAAGATTACATCTTCTTTCCTACATTATTCTTTTCCTTCTCTATCAGATCTACTGTCCAATAACTCAGTTCCTCCTTTTATTCTCACTCTTCAAACACTCTCAGCATCTCAGTTGCACTAAGATCATCAGATTTCATTGGAAAGATGAGCAAACATAAAAAGACTAAGAGAGCACTTAGGGCATGATCCAAAGTTACTGGGGTCAACAAGAAACACTGTCTCCCATTAGACCAGCTCAACATTAAGCTCCAAATATTTATTGTTACTTCTAGGGATCATGTGTCAGAGCTTTCAATAATATTCATTACAATGAAGTGTTTATTGGAAAATGGCAACAGTAAATGAATGAAAATACATCCAGATAGAAAATCTAATATTCATAACCATTCTCCTATCTAGGGATTGCTAGAAGAGCAAAACAAGTATTTCTCTCCATTTCTCCACCTAAGACACACACACAAAAGGCTTCAAACAAAGCTAAGGGGAAGCATTAGGAGAGTAACACCATCTAGCAGAGCCAGAATAATCCTGCAATTATTATTGTGATCTGGAATTCCCAGCAGGTTGACAGCTACCTTGCAAGAAACACTGGTGAACATTAGGCAATCTCACAGCATAAAAAAACCAAACAAACCTCAATCAAGCAGTTATGCTTAGATAAAAATGGCACAAGAAAAATGCTAGCTGCCATCCACAAATATTTCTCCAGGGAAAGCTTTTGTCTTTGTGTGTGTCTGATCATGTGTTGGGTCAAGCAGGAGGTTTTGACGGTCAGACACTTGGCTGGGTTTTGGTTATGGGCTCCTGCTGCTGTTATATTTCTACTAGACCATGGAGTTGCCTTGTTTGAAATTCTGATGCAAGCCACAGCACTAAGGCAAAACTCAACATTTCAGGGATCTGCCTTTAGCCATAATTATAGGCTCACCTTTGTGCTCTGCACTTTCAAGGGTGGCAGCTGCTATAAATTACCGCAGGTAGGAAAAAAAACTTACAAAATAACTACAGCATTCTTGAAGGGGCACCAAACAAGCTACAAGTTTGTCCACTGGCATTTTCCTCCTGGATAACTCAGGCCAGGAGGTCAAAACAATGGCTGACTAACAAGACAGCACATGGGGAAAAGGTTACCATTAATAATGCAACAGAAGAGCACTGTGTGGACAAGCAGTGTAGCAAAAACATACCAAGACAACCAGCAGGATACAGGGGTCATGCAAGAAATGACTTGATGCTAGTCAGAGAAATGATTTTCTGAAAAGGGTGTGATGTTGTTAGTTAAACATCCTTCCAAGTGTTCAGTAACTCCTGCTCCCTGTGTACTTCCTTCAGAGGTAGAAAATAAGGATTTACTAATGTTCTTACTTTATTATTACCATAAGTCAGTGCTTTGATGATCTTGCTAGGTGACTTCAGGACCCCTGGCTTGCGCATTTGAAACAGACAACTCAAGAAAAATGAAAAGAGAAAAGGAAGGGGAGCATGTAAATGGTGCCATTCAGGCAGATCTGGGGTAGATGATTCCCTGCCCACGGCAATAACAGCACAAGCACTAGAAGTTCAGTCAGACGATGTCACCCAGCCCATGCAGTTTCTTCAGTCTACACACTAATTCAACCTTTGGTCTAATAGACAGATAATGATACTGCCCGAAAGACTCAAGAAGGATTTCTGAAGGAAGATATCATCCACTAAGTCAGCATCAGAGGTAGCTGGGAAAAGACACCATATCCTAGACCTATGAAGAACCGAATCCTGTACAAAACGCATACAACTTCACAGCAGCATTCTTATAAGCAACACTGTCACATAACCACTTTGCATCTAGTTTGGATATAGATTGCACATCTAGGTTTCCTTTCTATGAACACTGGGGTGCAAACCTTGGTAGTGAAAAGACAAAAGCACCATAAGCAGGCAGTATAGGGTGAAAAATGTATTCTCCAGATATCACTGCACTTCAAACCCAGTGTGGCAGACACTTAGAAGTTACCATTTGAACGGTGTTGATTCCTGACTTCCAAAACAAATTCCATTAGCAGTTTCTGACAAAGAAAATGCCTTCCTACAAGACACATATAATTTTAAGGTTCCAGGAATACACAATGCCAGGGACTAGTAAACTGCAAACCTGTTCCATTTTTCTTAAAGCTAAGGATTCTCTGACTCTTCTTGTGCAGTACTGTAAATTAGGAATAACTTCAGTGAATTCCCCTGAGTTACAGCAGTCTAAGGCTTATGTAAATGGGAAGAGAATAATTCTGTCTATGCTCTTATAAACTACAAGCAGGGCAAAGAGTTTACATAATGGGTTTATAAACAAAAGCCCTTCATATCTATAATCCATGACCAGAAAATGGATCTGTCCTGCATTAAAAAAAAAAAAAAAAAAAAAAAAAAAGAAAAATGGCCCTCCTTACAACTCCTTGTATGAATAATAAATGTGAGGTGCAAGCCAGTGATTGATATGAAGGAATTACAAGATGAAATGAGAACATTGTTTTCCTTTCTTATAATAGTTTTGGGAGTGGTTTTGCAGTTTATGTGTATGCAGACAGTTCTTCTGGACAAGATTGTGTGAGAGAGAGTATGCAATTGTAGTGAGAAGATTGAGACAGTGTGTAGGTAATTTGCCTGTTTAGTAACCTTTACTATTAAACCACCCCATCTCCTACCAATATCAAAATGGAAATCTCTTTCAGAACCATCTTTTCCCTGCTTAACAAAATGTACTTTCAAAGAGGCTTTCAGTCACTGTCTTCAAGTACAACACAATAAAAATTATTTCAGAACTGCAACTGCTCTTGGTGAGGTAGGTGGGAAAAGCAGCCTCAGCAGAGCCTCTTTTCCTTGTGAGCTCTGTACAAGCGAGGAAAATAACTAAAGGTTCAGTTTCTTAATACTCTTCTACTTCTGAACCCATTCTCATGATTTCAGTCCACCCTCGTTGCAGGTTACTGACCTAAAGACCTAATGAGACTGAGTGGGGCTTACTGAACATAGCTAAATGTTACCTATTTCATCAAGCACTAACATATATGTTGTATTAAGTCAGAAGCCTCTCCTGGCCATAACTGATGATATCTGAAAGAACAAACCAACTCTGGCCACTGCCACCTGCCTGAGGTGTAAGAATGAAAGCTGAAGAGAGGAACAGAGCACAGCTTTGTAAAAATAAGCCAGAAACAATTATACTTATTTTAAGGATATTACCACTTCAAAAATAACAAATTAACATGAACGAGACAAGATGCACAAATCAGTAAACTGTTTTGCTGCTGTATCTGCAATACCCCCCAGTCGATACGAAGAACCAGGTTTCCTGCATTTTGTATTACTTTTCTTCTCTGAAATGTCAAACATTTTCCTCAGAAGCTCAAGGACTATACTACAGAGACTGATGAGGAGACAGAGTTACACTCATATCCTAACTGATTCATTTCTAGAAAAATCAAGCCACATCCTGAGACCTTCAGAAGCTCTAACACTCTACATGCCTCATTGGTTTTATACATAGCCCTAAAACCACTGTATGTTAATCCACAAAATCAAAATTATCTGTACTAAGTGCTCTCGACTGATGGTGCTCCCACTGAGCTCCCTCATCTGACAATGCAATATCTGAGAAGAGAAGATGGAGAAAGAGGTGGTGCCAGCCAAAGTAGCTAAACAACATTAATCCACCACCCTTCAAGGACAAGGAATAGTTTTGCATAAAGCTGAGTCTCTTTCTATCTATGTGGATATCTAATCTCTGTATCAGAGACATACTAATGAGCACAAATGAAGGTACAAATTCCTACCTCAGGGTTAGAAATCCGAAGCAGTGGTGAAGCCAAGGTGTGGGCAAGTAAAAGTAGTTTTCCTGTGACTTAAAGAGTCCCTGAAAAGCCAGAGAGATGGAGGCAACAAAGCATCCAAGCCACTGCGAACATGACAATTCCGATTTTGGATTAGCACGCTCTTTTAATCCTTTATTAAATAATGAATCCACACTAGCATTAAAGCATACTATTCATGTCTAGAGTGCTCTGTTACACTGTCGAATTTTATTCACACCATCTGAATAATAGAAGCAAATGAAAAAAAGGTTTATCTGAACATAAACAAGGAAATGATAGAGCACCAATTTGTGTGGTAATTCTAATGAGGTCAGTTGTCTGCTGCTTCTTTTCATACAAGGTGATACCCTTAAAAAAAGCAAAAAAAAAGATGCAGAGAGGACAAGCCAGTGGAGGAATGCTGAAACACTTACCTTTAAAGCCCCTAACAAAAAAAACAAAAAAAACCCAAAAACCAAACAAACAAAAAAACCAAACCAAAACAAAACAACAAAAAAACCCCAAACAAACAAAAACAAAACAAAACAAAACAAACAAACAAAAAGAGTATGACAGAATACAGAGGCCTTCACTCCTTCACAATCTCACATCTGTGCAAGCTACTGTGAGCAGCTGTTCTGTGCTGGGGATCAGGGAGTAGTGGGGGTAACTGGAGAAAGGTTTGTTTCACGTGGCAGCAGCCCTTAGGGTGCTTCAGAAAGGAGGTGGGGAGGCCAGAAACAGCCTCAGCAGCCCTTCTGATGCACATCTTTGAGGATTAAGCATCCATCTAGACTAAAGTAAAATGCCATGATCACCAGGTTCTCTAAAACTTACAGCTGTGCCAGCAGCAGCTGATGGCACCCAGACAACCATCACTACCAGCGGTGCTACACATCTGCCATCACAGTCCTTCCTCCCAGACATGAGGGCTTATTTCCTCTCCTCTGTCCACCATCAACCAGACTAAAACAAAACTCTTGTAAAACAATGGATGCCATGAGAAGGGGGCAACTGAAGTGAGGATGAGTTCAAAACACATGTTTATTACAGGAGTTACCATCTCTCCCCTTTCTCAAAGGGGAGAAGACACTGCTTATTTTGCAGTCATCTCACCAGGGACAAGCAGGCACTGAAGAAAATCCAACTCCTGTCCCTTCCAGTCCATTCTTCCACCCTCATTCATTCTTGCTCAAGTTTATAAACTGGTGTAAGAGATAAGGAACAGAAGAGACCATATCCCACTCAGTGCTGTTTTACACGATAACCAGCCCTGACTCAGCCAAGTCTCCTGCAAACCTCACACTTCATACTTCAGCAAGAATTTTCTTTGAAAGGGAAGTAACTTTGCATAAGCAACTGATCAAAGAGACACGCCAAGTTATTGTTCCTATGACACCTCTTTCTGTTAAGGTGACCTCCAAGTGAAACATGAGCCTGCAACTGGGTGATCAGAACACCCAGCACACTGCTGAGCATCAAACTGTTCAGAATCTAAATGCATTTGTTTAATATCTGAAAGATTACCTTGCTTTATAACACATGAACAATCGGAGGATCAGAGTAATTTTTTCTCAAGCACAGGCACTTTTTGTTCCTGTAATGTACCAACCAGGAAGAGCATCCAACCTGTACAACAAACAAGAGCAGATTAAATTGTTAGCTGTCGCACACAAGATAAAAGGGAAAAGTAATTTCTGTGACTCCAGTTGTGCAGACTGAATTCAGACCCAGAACACAGACAGTCTCGCCAGTACCTGGCATTATAAATTCATTAGTTAGCCTTTGCCCTTCCTGAAACAATCCCCTTCCTCAAGTGCCTTTTAAAAATATCTTTCTTATGATGGATCCCTTTGTCTTGTGGTGTCTGACACTGAGAAGGAATTCAGTTAGTATTTTCAAGCTTTTCCCTGCAGAGCAGCTGAGCCAAAAAGATCTAAACCATGCCCTCCTGTTTTTCTAATAAGAAATGAGGGTCTCCCCTGCAAGAAGTCAAGGCTTCCAGAAAACTGCAAAGGTCTCTGATGAAATGTTGGCACTCATCAACAGCTCAGATACTTCTCTGGCATGGTGGAGAAAAACTAGCAGTGAAGTTAATTTTGACACAAGAGTATCATTCTGAATGACATTTACAATAAGCATTAAATTAGCTTATAGTTTTACAAAGTTTTTGTATGGATCCATGATACATTTAACACACAAGAAATGGATTTTTATATAGGATAGATAAAAAGTGAAGAACTGTAGAGAACTGCATCTTCAAAAACAGTCTGGCATAAGCCAGGCAGAACCAGCTGTAACAGATTTCTGTACCAAACCATCTGTGTCTAATTCAAGCATAAACTACTGGGCTCACTCTAGGCAAAAAGGGTAAAAATGTGGCCTAATATATCAGTTTTATAAATACAAAAATACTAATCCATGTGCTACATTTAAACTAGCTCAGGAAGCTCCAGCACTGAGACAGTATTTCAGCAAAGTTGTCTGATGTACCTTTTTTTTAAAAAAGGGGGGAAAAAAATGGAGGAAAAAAAAAAGGAGACAATTCTCTAGCTCCCAAATTAACAGGCAAGGAAGTCTTGATTATCATTACTTGAAACTAAAAGGATAGAGCATCCTTGTTTTCCCTCCACTCAGCAGAAAATTTCAGTCATCTCTAATACCAACTCTGTCTCCTGTTTTGTGGCTATAGTTCATCCCTGAACTTCAGAACTTCTCTGAACCTGCACTTTTCAGTTGAGCAAACCCAAAATCATATAGAAAATTTTGCCCACACAAACACGTAATAAAAAAATATAAAACTTGTTGAACAAATTTGTAGTATTTCATTTGGACCCAAGCCAGTTTTAACATGTTAAAGAGTGCAGCAGCACTTCATTGCAAAACAGCACAAGCTGTGGTAGTTGTTTTGAAAATTTTCAATTTCATATTCAATTCTTGGGGAAACTGTTTACCTATCTATTTCAATTACCTCATTTCTTCCAAAACTGGTGTTGTAAGATCCTCCTCCTCTCCCTTGTATTAGTGAAAGAAAGCAGTTTATGAAATATGGGTGGACAACACCCAACAGAAGTGTCAATACACTGTAGAGAAATGCATCATTGCTCTGACACAGGGGATATAGCTACATCTGGTACCGCATAACCTCCTGGACGTCTGTGAGACTCAATGAAAGGAAACCAGGCACAGGTCAGAAGGAACTGAAAATGCATCGGGGAAATTACATGCCAAAAATACATGCTTCTCTTCTCTGACTACACAGGGAGTTTAGGGTGACTGCTTCTGATTCAGGCATCAACCCCAGAGACATCTGAAGTCAGGTGAGATGAATCCCAGCAAAAGTGGTTTCCTGAGAGCACCTGTACACACTCCATAAGCAGAGACCTCATCTGACTGAAAGGAGGGACAGATAAGTGGATGAACCTTGCCAGATGGTGTTGCTGGAATCTGGGACTTCTCTGATAGTCATAAATGTGCACACAGAGAATAGAAAAGAAAATTTAAAAAATCTGGATAACCAGAAGGAATACTCTTGCTGAAAGTTCCAAGCCTTGTCAGCTACCATTTAACTCAAAAGATCACTCCCCACCCCACCCCCTTTTTTTTTTTTTTTTTTTTTTTTAAACAAATACCATATTATATTTACAGTACCTTCAGATTTTGGAAGGACTGGTTCCATTACTAATCAAATGTCTTTCACTTGCTCTCCAGTTGCCTTCCTTTGATAAATCTATGTTTATTATTTATCTCCATTTTTCAAGTCAAAGTCAGCCCAAGTCATTGAAATTCCATTTCCTTATTTTAAATGAAGTATATGTGTGATATATATAATTTTTAATGAGAAATATACTAAACTGTGTCTATAGAATAATTTCACATAACTAGATACCCAACCAGGAACCTAGAAGAAATTTCAAATGATATCTAAAAAAATGCACTTCATACTCAGAGGGGTATATAGTTCATGAATTGTGAGTAGCTACTAAACTGTTATACAAATGTTTTTGCAGAATGGGCACTTTATAAAGAAAGAGAGCAGTGATTTTATTCTCCTAAGGATTTGTTAAAAATACCCCTAAACACTTCATAATAAGATAATATTCAAGAACTGCATATTATTCTAAGCTATTCAGAATCCAGGTTTCTGAGAGAATACAGAATGCTTTGCATTTGTTTTAAT
The DNA here is from genome assembly GCA_024605025.1 of Megaceryle maxima. NCBI lineage: Eukaryota > Metazoa > Chordata > Aves > Coraciiformes > Cerylidae > Megaceryle > Megaceryle maxima. The sequence goes on along the minus strand of JANHGN010027462.1, from coordinate 175 downwards.
CACCACTACCAATTTTACTTCCTAATAATTTGCCGTGATGAAATGGAAAGTAATTAAAGACAACCTTTACTACTGGGAGAGAAGAAAATTCAACAAAAGGCAAGCATTCTGAATGAACACAAAAAAAAAAAAAAAGAAAAAACTTTTCTTCTGTTTTAATGAATTTTTTTTCTTT
>JANHGN010027459.1:65781-98683 GCA_024605025.1 Megaceryle maxima | reverse complement strand
ACCCATGAGGACATTATGGGAGACAGTATCAAAAGCCTTGCTGAAGCCAAAGTAGACAACAACCACTGCTCTCCCTGAATCTACCTGTTCAGTCACACCATCATAGAAGGCTATCACATTAGTCAGACATGACCTCCTTTTAGTAAATCCATGCTGGCTACTTTGGATAACTTTCTTTTCTTCCATGTGCTGAGATACATCTCTAGAATGAGATTCTCCATTACCTTTCCAGGGATGGAGGTGAGGCTGACTGGTCTGGAGTTACCAGGGTCTTCCTTCTTGCCCTTTTTGAAGACTGGAGTGACACTGGCTTTCCTTCAGTCCTCAGGCACCTCACCTCTTCTCCATGATCTTTCAAAAACGATGAAGAGTGTGGTAGAGCAACAACATCAGCCAGCTCCCTCAGCACTCATAGCTGCATCCCATCAGGGCCCATGTATTTGTGTGTGTTCAGTTTACACAAGTGATTTCTAACCCAATCCTCATCAACCAGTGGGGAGGCTTCCTCCTTCCAGGCTTTCACTTTTACTTCCAGGGTCAGAGATTCCCAAGGGCTGGTCTTAGCAGTGAAGACTGAAGCAAAGAAGGCCTTCAGTAACTCTGCCTTCTCTGCATCCTCTGTCACTAGGTCTCCTGCATCATTCAGCAGTTGACCCACATTTTCCCTAGTCTTCCTTTTACCACTGATGTATTTGAAGAAGCCCTTCTTGTTCTCCTTTACTTCCTTGGTCAGAGCTAGTTCAAACAGGGCCTTGGCCTTCCCTGCTGTATCCCTACAAACCCTGACAGCATTCCCATAATTCTCCCAAAAGACCATTCCTTTTTTCCACATGCCATGAACTTCATTCTTACACTTGAGATTTTTCAGCAGCTTCTTGCTCATCCATGCTAGTCTACTGCCTCCTCTACCTGATTTTTTACTCAAAGGAACGCACCTGTCTTGAGCTTGGAGGAAGTAATGTTTGAATATCAACCAGCTCCCCTGGGGCCCCTTATCTTTTAGAGTCTTAGCTGAAGGGATTCCCCCAAGTAGGTCTTTGAAGAGGACAAAGTTAGGCCTCCTGAAGTCCAAGGTTGCAATCTTACTTATTGCCTTGCTTCTTCCTTGTATGATACTAAACTCTACCATGTCCTGATCACTACCGCCAAGGATGCCCCCAACCTTCACATCCCCAACCAGACCTTCTTTGTTCGTTAACACAAAGTCCAGCAGCACATCATTCCTCGTTGGCACTTCCAACACCTGCATCAGGAAGTTATCATCGATGCATTGCAAGAGCCTTCTGGACTGAGTATGCCTTGCTGTGTAGCCTTTCCAACAAATATCAGGGTGACTGAAGTCGCCCATGACCACCAGGGTATGTGATCTTGAGGCTACTTCCAGCTGCCTGTAGAAGGTCTCATCAATATCCTCCCCCTGGTTTGATGGTCTGTAGTAGCCACAACAGTTTCACCTATCTTTGCATGCCCCTTAATTCTCACCTATAAGCTGTCAACACGTTCTTCATCCCTCCCTGGGTAGAGCTCAATGCATTCCAGTTGCTCATGAACATAAAGAGCAACTCCACCACCTCACCTTGCTGGTCTATCTTTCCTAAAAAGTACATAACCGTCCATGACAACTTTCCAGTCATGTGAGCTATCTCACCATGTCTCAGTAATTGCAATGGGATCGTGGCCCTGCGACAGAACATAGATCTCCATCTCTTCCTGCTTATTCCCCATGCTGCGTGCATTGGTGCATAAGCATTTCAGAGATGGGGCTAAGTGTATAGTTTTCATCCTTGGGAGGTGGAAGACCTTTCTGGTTCTCAAAAATGTCAGCATGCTACCGCCCAAGTGCTGGGCTACAACACCCACGGGCATCTCTAGCTAGTCTGGATATATCCCCCTCCTCCTTCATATCTAGTTTAATGTCCTGTAAAATAGCCCTGCAATCTCTTGTACAAAGACTCTCTTCCCCCCTTCGAGAAAGGTGTTTCCCATTAGGTGTCAGCAAACCTGTGCTGTATAGGTCATCCCATTGTCAAAAAAGCCAGAACTGTTATGGTGACATCAGGATATATCCAACTGTCTCTTTAGATAAGAGTAACAAATCAGAGCAGCTCCGACTTGTACTGTGAAGTGTTTTATGAAACAAAATCACTCTATTAACAATTTATAAAAATACTATCTGCCCAATCAAGCTACATGTCTGATGTTAGCTGGTGTAGATACTTCCCCCAGCACGTCATGTCACAGCAGGTTTCTGTGGTAGCTTGGGGTTTTTTTGGTTATGCTTCTGAAATGCCTTACTGAGTTGTTAGAGAAATACAATATTAAGACAGTTACGGCATAGGAGAGAGCAGCATCCCTCTCAAAACCTTCTTGATTCTTTACAAATATGAAAATCCTTAAGTGAGATGAGGGCTATTGTGCAACTCGACATATTTTAGAGCAGAAAGACAGAAAAGCTCTCTCATTGTAATAATGAAATGTTGATTTTGGAATTCACATCTAAACTTCTGATGGAAGTCTGCCCAGGCAGAAAAAAAAAAGAAGAGAAGGGACTAGATCTTGGTATTTTTATTCATAAATTCTATTCATCACTCAGAGACAGCAAAATAAATAATTTCATTTGTTCGTACCAAATTTTGCTGTTAAGTGTTTAATTCTACAGGCAATGTAATGTAGTGTACATAATTTAAACTGAATTAAAGAATGCTTACTTTGAAGAAGCCAAATCACAGTAAATTCATCATCATCGTGAAAAGATTTAATGCCACTGAAGAAACATGAAAGCAGTTAGAAACCCTGAAGATGCTGCTTTGAGTAAGAATATTTCTATACTTAAATGTAGCATAAAGTAATACTTAACTGCACTTGAACTAAACAGCCATGCAGACTGCAACTGCTTATCATTTGGAAACAAGTCTACACACAAAACTGAATACAACAGTATTTTTCCCTTTGGGATAAGAGAACAGTTAATCACAGAGTACAGGACAAATAGGGACAACAGAGAGCATCCATTTATAACAGAGGTTGATTTTGGATCCAAGCTTGTTTTATCTGGCATATCAGTAATACTACAGGAAACCATGCTCAGATTAGAATGCATAAGGTTGAAAGACTTAGGACATTATCAGATTTCCCATGCTGCATGCTGTTGCTCTTGGTAGCATCTTAAGATTGGTATTAAAATCCGGATGCAGATCTTGGACATTATTTTTTAACCTTTATTTAAATTTATAACTTCCTGTTTATGTTGTTCAAGTATCGGGTTTGTGAGAGTTTATTGTTATTTTATTAGCAAAGACCAAAAAAAAAAAAAAAAGAATGCACTGTGACCTGATTGAGAAGGACACTAAACTTCCACATCCTTCATGCATTACTTGTCCTTCTAGGGTCTGATTGTGCAAACACAATACATTCCACTAATAACAATAACTGGATATTTTTCTAAAATCCCATACTGAGCATGCAAGCCTTTGCAGAATAAGATTGAAAGTGTAGCAGTTTTAAGTAAAAGATGGTATCTCTTAACTATTTACACAGCACTCTCCTTGATCAGCTTCACCATCATCTCCACACCACTGAGGATTTCCCTAAGACAAATACCACGTTTTAAAAACTCATCCTTGCCATGTTGCTAGTTTTTCTGCTCAACTGATCCATGTGGCAGTGCTACTCATCCATATTCATGACCATGGAATAACAGGATATATCTGAAATATAGGTATCTGTACATGATGGCACGCATTGCTTAAAAAGCATCAGCCAGGAGAGTTCTCTGGAATACTGTGCTGGAATACTCCTGTCTGGGAAGGAAACCTGACCACAGCCTCTGTCTGTGTCAGTATGATTCAAGCAGATCAATTACAGATTTTTAAAGAAATCAAATAATCCTGCATCACACATTTCAAGAACTGAATGCAACAATAGACCATCCAGAACCAGACAACATCTGTCTTCAGAAATGTTGCTATTTTTCAAAAGTAAATTCTGGACGAGAGTGCCTCTTTGCAAAAACAAACCCACAAAAAACTGTCACTTTTTCTGAGGAAGACAGAGGTTGGCACACAAACAGATGTTATTCTAGGGCAACAACGTACTTCCAAGAGAAACACTACTTCTGTTTCTGAGCCTAGGGAAACAATCCTTTTGAGTTTTTTTTATCAGGCTGAAGACTGAACCACAAACAAAGTATTCAAGGTGTGTGCACCTCATCTTTGCCTTTCAGGTTTTGTACGAATTAAACTGTCAGATCCAAGGATAAGTTATTCTGTGAGCAGAATTCATGAACCTACTAGGTTTAATAATGTTAACAGAATAATCACATTAATTCAGCATTCCATTATACATCTACTATATCAAAATCACAATGCTATCTAAATAGCAGTGTACAAGCTTCATTTGTGAATGTGGAAAGAACAGCTTAGCTCACCTTCCAAGTACACATCTATTCTAGTCAGATACAAGTAAATTCCATTCAATGGAAGTTAAGCAGACACAGTCCATAGAGAAAGGGGATGGAAGAATAATATTAGAGCACAAAAGGCTTCTTACAAGGGTGGGAAAGGTGACCTGTCTCTAGCTTAAAATGTTCTTAAAAATGCTATTTCAAAAAGCAAAGTACATAAGAATAACTACAATCTCCTTCTTAGTTTCTCCTTACAGTCAATCAGTCCATATTGCGGCAGCCAGGCCATGTCTAGCTGCCAATCTGTCTGCTTTATACATAGTCTGTACCTCAGGCCTATGTCCACAATCTTAATAGTAAAACCACAGATTCAGTCAAAACTGTTCCCAAAATCTGCAAGTCCTAGATAAGTCAGATGGAATTTTTAGGCAGGTTAGTAATATGCAGTAATTCTAAATGTTATATACATTGTATCTTAGAGCAACATACATTGTGATGGAACCAAAGTCCTCCATTGCGTGGTACAGCACACTGGGGGTAAAAGTTAAGAATATGGAAAACATTTTAGTAAAAATATAACTTCCACTAACAATAACTAGAGTTAAAATAAGTTACAATTTCGGGGTTTGTTTTAGAACAAAGCTGCAAAGATATTCAGGAATAAAAGAGCTTGTGTGTGTTGGTTAATTAAAAGAAAAATAATTATTTTTTTTAAATACACTCATTTTCTTTTATGCTAATTATATTTCCTAGTGGAAACTAAGGCTGAGAAGCATCATATCTTAAGTTATTTTAATATGTTTAGGTCCAATAAGCCTAAATGCACTCTTACATATTAAATCTACCTTAAAATCCCAAATTAAGATGCCAGATACAATATAAGCATTGCTACTAAAAATGAATCTAAATTCTTTTAGAATAAGCCTCTAAAACCCTGAATTTAGTTCTTAAGACACTTTACTCAGTAATGACTGGATCCCATGCTCAAGTTTCTTTGCACTGGTAAAAATTCCAAGAATTACATTACATAAAGAAGTATACATCTATCTGAAATTACCACTGGTCAAGTTTTTCATAAAGCATACATACACTCATAAGTGCCAGCATGGGAATATTAAATGTTCATGAAACAGACAACTGGGATTCTAGACGTACCATGTGATGACATGTCGATCAATATTTTGATCCTCACATATTTACAACAGTTGTTTCCTCATCCCAGCTGATACAGTGAAAACATCTCAACTTGGACACAGAAATGTTTCATTCCTAACAGAAGAGATTACCATGGATCTGTATATGTCATATTAAAGACCTTCCCCTTGCATGCCATTTCCATAATTAGTTTACCTTAAAAGCTAATTTGTTTTTGCACTTTTTAGGTACCGCTATAAAGTCGAGGAACCTGACACAAAGACAGAAACAAAGCCTCATTTTAACAGCAAACACAAAATGCTTCTTAATAGCTCTCTGCAGCCACTCACTCCCTAGTTTGCAACTACAGCTAATGCTTTACTTCAACTATTCATTCTGACAGCTCTGGGACCTTCTGGCTCCTCTTGTTCCTCCAGTCGTTGTAGAAATACACTGCTTACACACACATATGGTCAACAGAACATTTAAGACAGAACAAAATGTTACATTCTGGGTTCTGTGCTCACTTTATGGGACTGAGAATTAAATTCTTGCCATGAGGAAGTCAGTAAGAATTTCACTGTAACTTCAAACAAACCTAAATTTCACACTGAAATGAGTACACATCACCCAGTATTAATCATTTTACTCAGATATTTCAACTAACGGCTGTAAAGGAGAACGAGGTAGTGAATGAGAAATTATGTTTCACTCCTAGAAAATAATTGTACAGGAATTGTCATACTGCAGACAGATGCTACATTTTTAAACTGATTCCAGAGTGATTTAAACGTCTCCTGTGCAGAATAGAATAGCTTTTTAACAAGAAATTTAATAATTACTTGAGTTTATGAAACAGATTGAGCAGTAATTTCATCTCATTCTAGATTGTCTTAATAATGTTGACTCACTCTGAAACTAAATGTTATATTACAGAGGTACTTAGATCAATTAATGGATTAATTCATCAATGTATTTCTAATTAACTGGAAATATTTATTTTCATACAATGTAAGAAAATTCCTTCTAATTCCTAAAACCAGCTCTCTTCTATGGGACAAGAAGAGTCTAAAACACTGCCCTTCACACACCATGTTCCAAGTCATGCACCTGAGCAGTATAAATGCTTCTCCAGTCCTGCTTGAGCTTGGGGTCTGTCAAGTAATCTTGGGCACATGTTATGCAGCCACTCAGCTTTTTCTGCACAAGAGATAGCCCATGCAGCAGGTACTGGGAAGAAAACTCTCTGTTGTCATAACAGCAACATATAAAGACTGGTAATAACAGAGGAAGAGAGATGGTGATTAAAACACACATTATGCATGTTATAGTAGGGGTTGTTTTCACTTTGCATTTACCAACAAGCAAGGGCAATAACTTCTATCAAATCTGTTTAGCCTTACTTTTCCTAACCCGTTCTAAACTGCTGGGGCAGTGGAATTTTCTGTGCTGTAATTCTTCATGTTTCCAGGCATAAGTCTTCCTATGAAAATATTTACAACTAAAATGAAAGGAAAGTGAGACAATGAGCATTTCTTGCGTGAGAAATGTGCAACTGGTTTGTTTCACAAACGTACAGAACTGAGGCAGAAGATTAAAAGCAGTGTCTACATTCAAGCTACAACAGATTTCACCATTTTTGAAGCAGACTGCTACAAATTATCCCATCTTCCACAGAGACAGAGAAATTCACATGAAAAGTGATAGTCTATAAATGATCACCTATACAACTGAAATTCCTGAGGACTCATAACAGCTCACAGGTGAAGGCAAAACACACTTGATACCTCCAGGATCTTTAATACTTAAGCCATAAGAAGCTGGCTGCACCCTGTTTAACTAAATGTTGCATTTTCTCATGTTAATTGAAGGAAAAGGCTCTTCAGACCACTACTAGTATTGCAACAAATTACTCAATACCTTCTAATATAATTAATGTTCATATCTATCAATTCAATTTAAGACTAATTCCATCCCAGACAGGAATACACCTTGTCAAAACCTTTTTGAATTCTTCCATAAATTAAGTTTTTTCACTTTTTTTTCTATGATATGGTAGTTTAAGATACTTTGGTGTGTTATCACAAATGCTCTTCTGAAAACCCAAAGTCTACTATAATAACCCTTATTAATATGACTAAAACAAATTATTTGAAGATTTATCCATTTAATATACCTCAGCCACTCTGACTTTTGCCAGTACAGCATATTTATCCACATATTTCCTAATTTTACTCTTTATCATGTCTACAACTGTGTTGAGTTCTAAAACTATAATTACAAGTTCACCACATGAGTCCTTTTTAAATATTAGCATCATTTTTGCCATCTTCCATTTCCCCCTCTAATGAGGCTGTTCATATAATCTGTTTTACAATTGGTTATATAATATCATTACTCTGTCGGCACTTTCACACCAAGATTTTACACCCTTCCATAAATCTGATTCAAACACCTTTTTCCCTTTAGAGCTATTGAGCTGATACCACTCATCAGCCTTAACCAATCTCTATCTAAGCTGATCCCAGAAACATTTTCATGCCAGCAACAAATTCTCTACCCAAAGTTGATAACTTAATAAATCAGCATTTCCATCCTCCTATATCTATTGTTTAGATCAAAACCCTGAGGGCATCACCTGTTTGCATCCTCTGTAATTCTAAACACAATCAGAAATTACTATGTATCTTTCATCAGTTAGCTCATCATCACAATTTTTCTGTTGAATGACTTTATACATGTGAAACAGCACCATATTACCTTCTGTATATATGGCACTTATATTTTATTCCTAAAGAGCCTGTAATACAAAGACGAGGCTTAATATCAGCAAAGGTTAATTCCTGAAGCAAAAAGCTTGGCTTATTAGCAGTCATCTCACAGAACATATAACTATTTTTATGTTCGTTCTTAGAGGCATACATAAATAGCTTTCTGTCCCAAACTTTTCCCTTCAAACAGTACCTTATGTTCCTCAAGCAATGTTTTTAAGATGAGCACTGTTAAATTGCACATGTATCAGTAAGCCATGTGTTGAAATTGAAAGCCACAAATGACTAAAATAAAAAGATTTTGTATAGTTAATGAAAAACAGAGAAACGCTGCAAGGAACTAAACACACAGTTTTATTCTCTGTCCAAAGTAACATACTAAACCAAGCATAAATGTCTCTCTTACCAGTGGCATACATGAAATTTTACTATTTTAAATTATATTATGGGATGTAATCAAGATGGAAGACAACAGGTAAAGGCAAGAAGCAGACCAGCAAAACGAGCACTTGCATAGGGACCTGTCACTTTTGAATCACAGTAGTTTTCAATGGATATTTTCCTCAAATAGGTATTTGTAGAAGCAAAGGACTGCACAGCCACAGATGTGATAGTATCCTGAACACTATCATCTAAGAAGGAAAGCCAGAAGTGAAATAGAGAGTAACAAATTGATTGACTGAAGGATAAGGTGTATCTTCAACGAACAAATGACTCAGTGTAACAACTTGAGTTCTACTTTATTCTTCTGGGACAGTGTCTCATTTTTCCAAGAACTGACTCAAGTTCTTAATGATGATGATGACTGTTGTTATTATTGTTGTTGTTGCTGTTTTTCTTATCGATTTTCTATGCCACAAAAGTTCTTTCACCAATTAAACTATAAGCTTCAAAGTCACTTTTTAATAACTCCTACCAATATGGCAAGCAGGCTCAGTGCATTTTCCCCTCTAATTAACAAGCTATGAAGTTGATACAAGTATTTAACTATTAATTCTGCTGGCAAATGACTGCCTTTTCTCCATGTCAAAGCTGCAGCTGGGGGAGGAAACTGCAGCTGCATGCATAATCAATGATTATAGAGTATGCATGTAAAAGCTTCCCACCTACTCTGAATTTAGAAAATATTTGCCATATTTACTATAGAAGCATACCAAAAGTGACTGGGAGGGAGATGCACACTTACACAGCCCCTAAACCCACACAACACACACCCTTAATACAATGGAACTAATTTAGAAGGCTGTGTCCAGCTGTAGAAAGACACTGTGCTTAAGAGAAGAATTCAGTGTGCATTTTACAAATGTATTTTGCTATTAAATGGCTGGGGGGGAGCTATGGGTAAAGAAAAACTTTTCGTGTGAGGGCTCATTCTTCTTTAAAAATGAATGATTAATAGAAAATATTTTCCAATTACACCAGATTCAAAAACAAAATTAAAAACATTATTTTAGGCTATGTACCGTGTATGGGAATTCTTCTAGTCACAACTGGGGCTTTTCCACCATTGTTGTAAAGGTGACTAAAAAATTATCAATGGGGATGAAATGGTATCAAGAATTTCTTATTTGAGGTAATATTAATAAATTATTGTCAACGATGGTTCAACGTTAAACACATGAAGTGTACTTAAGATGCTCTGCAATCATCTTTTTGTGGCCACTATAAAAAACGCATGCATAATTCACACAACTAAATCAGACGTGCAACTGCATCGCTCTCAAATCACCAGCTCTGGGGTTTGCACAAGCAGATGTGTTCTATTCCTGAGGGTTTCAAATCTCAAATTCAAAAGCCCCATATATTTTATATATGTTCATTTGCATTCTTTAAAAGGCATGGATTTCTTTGTGTTTCATAGAGCTCTCTGGCTTCCAGAGTAATCCAAACCACTCGTATTCCAGTTTAGAAAACACACAGAACAGTTATCACTGCAACATGACATTTTATCATACATGTCTAGAAACACAGTAATATGTACAAATAACGCTATTTATTTATTCCTTCTCCCAGCCTAAAATTTATTCAGCAACAAATGCACAGCAGCAGTTCTGCATTCTCAGGGCAGGATATACTCCAGGCAAGTTAACATACAATGCATTTTTCCTGTAATACAGATTATCTGGGTATTTCTGCAGAACAGGATTACAGGCTGTTGAGCAGCTAGCATAAACAGAGAAACTCAGTGCCATGTTCAGCATCTTCCATCAAAACCTAAAGGCAGCCTGAGTGAAAGCAGCATCCAAAACTCTCAGGGTTCATCTGAGAATCTGGAGTATATGTAGAATAACAAATTCAATCGTAAAGCAGCTCTCACTGAAGTGTGCAGAAAAACAGCACTTCTGATTTCTTCTTCTTGCACCCCTAAATTCCAGATTGCTAACCCCCAACTGTGCTCTATTTTCACACAGCAGTGGGAAATATACAGTATGTTTAAAGGTATTTTCCAAACTTTTCGGAGGAAGAATTCTTCTGATTCTTTCTAACTGACCTCAAAGATTGCCTCCACTCATTGAGGTAGGTGAACATTTACAAGATACAGCCATGTGCCATTTAAAAAAGATATAACCATAAAAATAATTTTTGAAAATTCTATGTTGTTGACTTTTGGCAGTTTTCTTTTTTATCACATCTTAAAACCACAAATTATGACAGTAGTAGATACAAACGTCAGCTGGGACAGAACAAGGCATTGTAATGATATTTGGATAATCCACTCTGAAGGAATGTTCATTATTCTTCCTGAGGTTTCACAAGAGTTCCCTGGCATAATACTACTACAGCTGCTGTACAGTCTAACGTTATTACAAGGTCTGATTCAAAGATAATGTTTGCTAGAGGAATCTGGCAGGGAGCAGAGTCCTAGGAAAACTCTTGTGATGCTAAGGTGTAACTAATGGAGACTGAACTGCTGAAAAAAACGAGCATAGTAACAGCTATTTGTTTTGAGTTTTGCAAGAAACCTGAGAGATCTTTGTTATTTCTCAGAATGAAAATCACACAAATTCAAGCTACTTTTTCTGAAAATCTATCATTTTTCTCATCAAAATAAATTGTAACAAATTAAAAAAAAAATTAAAAAAAAAAGTCTAATTTCTACCTTATCTATGATACAGAAGTGGTCCAAAAGCATTGCCATTTTCTTTGGTACCTCTCTTATCTACATTTTCAGATTGAGGAGAACATCAAAACTGTGGAAAAGCAGGAACTAGGAATCAACTACCAACTGCAATAGCAAACAACATAGTCATCAGCAGGAGCCAGCTCATGAACTAGCTTTATTGGCAAACATCAGGAATTCCCTTTCCTCTTTCAAAGATGTGGATGAAGGCAATATAAAGTTCAGCACACATAAAATATGTGTCTGTATCTTTTATCTGTAAGCAAGATTAAGTCTGTGTTACTGTTAGTGTGGCCTCAGTTGTTAGTATGTGACAGATGAGCTCTCAGATTTTCCAGATAGAGCTCTCATTCAGGAGAAAAATATATAGTAATTAAGGGCTTATTATCTAGGAAAAAAAAAAAAGTGTGGAAAGAAAAGGAAATAATCAGGAGGTATGCACACTGGTTCACATTTGCATTTATTTGTGCCCTATCACCATTCCTGACCTACAAATACAAGGAGTCTGGAATACGGTGGGGGGGGGGGAATATTAATGCTGCCTCTTGTTACAAAATACTATAATCTCCAAAAACTGTCAGTCCAAGTAGCTGGATAAGAAATTAGAACATGTGTGGGTGGATTCCTTCCTCCAGCCTGATTTAACTAAAAATGATTGTTTGTTATATTATTTTAAAGCAGATTTTTAGAACAGGTTAAAGAACCACCGTTCCAACTTCAGTATTTCAAGCCTAGTAAGAAAGATTCCTGTAAAAAACTTGTAGGAAGAAAAAAAAAAAATAGTAATGGGCTTGAACATAAAGTGCATCTTGTGGTTTTATCTGTTCCTTGGAGAAATTCACACATTCTTGGACAAGACCTACCTCATTCAGTTTGGCTGCAGTTATTTCAAGTTAAAGCATGTACACAAAAAAACCAAATTCATGTCTCCAGTTGGTCTGGACAATCCTACTTATTTCTAATACCTTAGGTTGGCCTTTACTTACTGTGTTTTCCTTTGTCACATTCTAAAGCTGAAACACATATTAATACCTTTTGCTTTCACTTCCTCAACTACTTAATAGCCTCTAAGAAAATAATACGGAGAACAACTTTGAAGCAAAATGTTACAAGCCATCACAAGATACTTTTGAGCATCTCACAGAATTTTGGGGCTGGTTATTCCCTATTAATCAGGCAGCACTAAATAGTCTTAAGACTGTTTCTAGAACTGACCACTATCAGTCTTGTATACATACTTTTTTTTTTTTTTTTAATAATAAAAAAACAAAAATCAAGATCATCAATAGTTTATCCCCATAACATTTATTAGCACATAGAATGCATGTAAAAGGGCATGCACAGAATGCACTATAATGCAGAACACATTCAGTGGATAAGGCTTGGTACCTGTTATAAAATCTTGAAATTGGATTTTTTAAAAATGTACACAGAATTTTACACATTGCAAGATGCCTGCCCTCCAGAGTCCTTCACATTCCTGAAGGCAGAGCCCTACACACATTGACTAACCAGACTGACTGGATTAGCTGGGGGGGAGGTTGGTCATTTCTGAAAACTGTCCTTAGTCCAAAGAGATCCCTATAAAGAAACAGAAGACTTGACTTTTGCTTTACCAGATTACATTAACTGCCACCATCCATTGTCTACCAGACTGGGACTAATCATATTCTGCTAACACTGCATTGATGTTCACCCCTCATTTCTCTTTTAAGTGAGAAATTTCATTTTGACTTTATAAGCATCCTAGAGATGTCACCCCTTGGAGTCAGCTTCTGATTTGTGAGATGCTAAGAAACACCTGTACTCCGTGAGTTATCTCCACTCATGTCAGCAGCTGACACACAGATCAAGTTCCTGAGCAGTGCATGTTCCTTAGCCCTGACTCTGCTATCGACACCTTTCACAGATACATTGCTTCTGTTCTTTCCCATGACAGATACTTAGACCTTTTAGTAAAAGGATGAATTCTTCGAGATCAAAAGCAAGTTTTTTATTCCTTTCTAAACTACTACTATTTCTTTTCTCTCATATTCCACGGCAAAGAGGATGAACCAAGGTTCAAGATTCAAAAGGAATACTACATAGCACTTCAGTAAGTTTGCCTTAACTGCAAGTTACACATACCTCTAAGAATCACTATTATAGAATGCATATGCCTTTCTGGTTGTGATTCTTCCACTTTATGAGAAATTCTACATGACTACTGAGTGTTCAAACAACAGAAGAACAAGTAACATGTGTAGCTGGGATAAAAGGAAAAAAAAATAAAAACACAACTTAAAATTAACTCCAGGTTTCTAAACACAGTACATCATCTAACAACTTAAAAATAATAAAAAAAGGAAAAAAAAACCAAACCAAAACAAACCAGAATTACAGACTGTTCTCATCTTTGAGGTGCAAAATGTTCTTGAACTGTTCTGCTCTAAAAATCAACATGGGAATTCATTGTGATGTCTCAAATAGTGTTTTTCAAAGCATTGCAGCTCTCTTACATAATTTTCTCCACAGACATCCGACTGGTGCTAACAGCTAGAGAGCAATACTTACCATCCAACATTGTGGTTATTACCAAGTAACTGTTAAGTGGAAAAACAAAAGCTTTAAGTCTAAAGGTACACACCATGGGTCTAGTAACATTCTTGCACATGTTAAAAATCCCCCAGGACTTCAGCAAAGTCAGACTTTTCAAACTTTTTGCATTAGGGAGGAGTTCTTTACCTCTGCCTGGACAAGTATCTACATCATGCTAGCACCTCCTAGCAGCTGTAATAGATCTTAGAGAGAAATTCAGAAGACAGTAAATGGCTTAAAAATTTGGCAGGCCAGCACTTGAATTCATCTGTGAGATTTAGAAGGTCTTATCATTAAGTTACTAACATTTAGTCAGAAGTCCTAGTGCTCCTCACCAAATTACCAGAACTCAACTATAACACAACGATGCAGCAGATGATCACCCAAGACACTCTCTTCTAATTTAAAAGGAAAATAATGATCGTATCACTTCACTGTAGATGTCAAAAATAAACAAGATACTGCATAAAGAAAAGGACGTTCTCCAGTAGTGTGTGTGTGTGAGAGACAGAGAAAGAAGGAGAGAGAAAGACAATATGATAAGTCAAATTCTAGCTGAAAAAAAATGAACTGGCTGGCAGGGGAAAAAAAAAAGAAAAAAAAAAATAGCAGGAGAGGAATGACATGAGATTCTATGTCTTAGATGCTCTACTTTTAAAAAATCTCAGTCTTCAGTGTTTACCAGTAAGTCATCACCTAAACACAGTCTAATTCTGGATGAGTTTTTATCTACACAGATACATGATCAACTGTCGTTTATCCTCACACAGTAAAGTTAGTATTAAGGAGTCAGCTGCTTCAGACACTGTTTTCATTAAATGACAGTGCATCATGTTTTCCAAAGTAAACCCTAAAAATTTCTAATCCAAAGTGTTCAGCCTATAGTGTGACAGCAAGGTCAAAGAGAAGCTAGCTGTTATTCCAGTGGCTTTAATTAGTTTTAACACACCCATGGTGTCTCCTTACTGAATTCTTTTTAGCAAGGGTAAAAATGTAAAGAGCAGCAAACACAGGCACCAGAAGGAACACTGTGAGCTGAAGAATGGTTTTAAGGATTTCCTAGAAAAGCTGATAAATGTAACAAAGTTTATTTCTCCCATTTCTGTGCATCACCACTTTTGATCTTTCCATAGAACACTAAGTAAAAAAGGAAATTAAAAAATAATAAACAAATATAAAAATATAAAACAAACAAACAAAACCTTAGTGTCAACACACTATATAATGGGAGATGACTGCACGTGTAAGAAATCGACTACTCGTGCAGGATACAATTGATTCTGCTCCCATTCCAGTCGTGGTTAGTTTTTAACACGGAGAAAAGCTTTGGTACTGGTTTAGTGCATCAAATTGTCACCTTAAAGAAAAGGAGCGCAAGCAGCCCGAGCAGCCCGCTTTTGCTTCAAGACAGCCTACCTACCAAGCTACCCCTAATCACAGAGATGCCAACAGACGGGCAGGACACGGGGAGAGGGCTGACAACAGATTAGCCTGTAAAGACCGACTACGCGACACGCTCTGGGGACCCGGACGCGTCATCCCGTCGTCCCACAAGTAGAAATTGAACACCCTAAGTGTTCAGTCACAAGGCAGCTCATCTGCCATCATCCACGACTTTGCCTCTATGTAACGCCCCGTGTGGGAGTTACCGGGGAAGCGCGACCGGGAGGCAGAAGGTAACGCGCGGCGCGGACCAACTCCTGCTCAGGAGCCCCGCCGGTGCCTCGGCAGCAGCGCCCGCGGCGCCGAGCGGCCCTGCCCCGGGGCGGGGCGGCAGCAGCGCGCACCTTACGCGGGCGCGCCTGCGAAGCGGCAGCCGCCGCCCGGCGGTGCGGGAGCTCGCCGCCTCAGCCTCGGTCTCTACCCCTGGCGCCACAAAAGCCGTCCTCGGCCTGGCCGATGTACCAGCGCTAGCGCCCCGGCAGCGCTTCCCTGCCGAGTCCCCCCTACAGGCTAGGGGTTATTTGTCACGTTCGCTCCTTGTCCCCCCGACCCTCCCGTCACCACGAGGACTCCCGAGCTGATGAAAAGGTCGCCTCTCCCTCTATGGCCTTCGCAGCCCCGGCCGGGGCGAGCGAGGCACGGGATCCCCGCTCCCTTGTACCTCTTTGCGGCGGCGGCGGCGGCTGGCCTCGGCTGCCGAGCGCCGCCAGGAGCAGGAGCAGCGGCAAACTTCCCCGAGCCATGGCTCCTGGGCAGCCGAGCTACCGGCTCGTCCTGCCCCGGGCCAGCCAAGCGAGTGAGCCACCGCCGCCCGAGAGAGGAGAAGAGACCCCGGGGCCCTGGGCAGGGCGCAGGACACGCCCCTGCTCCCCCGCCTCCCCCTCCCCCCCGCCCCGCTGCTCTCCGCCCCGCCGCGCCGGGCCGCGTCTCCGAGGGCAGCCGAGGCGCGAGAGTGGCCGGTGGGCCCCCTCGGGGGAGTACAGGCGGCAGCGGCGGCCACGGGACGAGGCTGAGCTGCCGCAGACTCCCCGCAGCCGGGCGCACCCCGCGAGGCGGCCGCGGCCCGAGCGGCCCGGCACCGCCGGTAGAGCGAAGGCGCCAGTCGCACGAGGCGCCGCGCGAGGCGGGCTGCACGTGCCCACCTCCTTCCACGGCCACTCGCGCTGGCGCCTGGGTGCCGCCCGCCACCGGCACCCAGCGGGACGGGTCCCCGGCGGCCGGAGACCCGCGGCCGGCGCGGAGCCTCCCAGGAGGCTGCTTGGCAACCGCAGCACCGAAGCGTTTGTCAAGGTGTCCGGGAGAGAGAAAAATACCTGTGTGCTGTGGGGAGAAAAAGAAACAAACCAAAACAAAACAACAGCAAAAAACAAGGCTCTTTCAGGCTCGGCGTTCAGAAAAGTAGGATTGCAAATAACCCGCATACAGCCTTCCTGCTGTGTAGCAGGAGTAGCATGTCAGCGCCAGCCACGTACGGTAGCAAAAAATGCATATTGCTGCAGAAAGGAAAAATTAACATTATGGTAAAATAAAATGCTGATTAAAATCTATTGCATAGTTTCCATAAAGAAATATATATAGAACTTCCAAAAAGTCAATATAAACCAATTTTGATGATGGAAAGGAACAAACAGCGAGGCCTCCAACCTGTGTATGAACACACTGAAGGAGTACGTAATAGACTTAGAAAAAGAGTGGGGGGCTGAACTTGGCATGTGCCAGCACAAAGGCACAAAAACAAGGTTGTGTTGGCAGCCTTGTTTCTGACTGGCATGGTCCCCCCTGCGTCCTCACAGACACCACAACATTGCACTTCAAACGGAGTGTTCTTTATATTTAGCACGGAGATTAAGCAATTATATGCACTTCCCAACATAAGTACCTCAGTATGTACACACACAAATGCTTCATTCCTTGCTGGAGTCAACACTGAGCAAGGTCAGGGGTAAATATGCACAAGCCTGAGTCTGGTACATTGTCTGTTTTATCTCTCAAACCGCATCATTTTCTGTTGGTAAATTTGTCTGTAACTCCAAACCCAAATTCAAGAAGCGTGGCATTTTACATAAAATAGACCGTTACACCCAGCAACACAGCCTGCTTGTTTCATTCGCAGTCAGCCCACCCTGAGTGGACTTGTTCTTTCTCTTCACAATGACTGCTCACTTTTGAGGTTTCACCCCAAATGGCCTGGGCTCTGCTGCTGGGATTCCCGTTACCAGATGCCTGTTGTTTCCACAGCCTTCTAGAAACTGCTCCCCCGGTACAGGGCAGTAACAATAATGCTCTTATACAACTCGGGTCATTTGTCACTTGTAAGGCAATGAAAAATACTCCCTCCCTCTTGCCAAGAGATGATGTAGTGGCCTTCTGCACATCTTACTGGGAAACCCAAGTTCAGGGTTCATCTTGATGATTTTCATCTTGTCAACTATTTCCTCTGTTGTGGAAGTGTACTTAGTCAGCGAGCTGTGCAGGACAGAGAGGGAGGCCGTGTTTGTACCGCTACCCACAGTTTTATCACTATCACTCTGTACCAGCAGTAACGGTTGCTAATTCCTCCCAGCTGCTTCTCCCTCTGCCGATTCCCTTCATGCAAAATTTTTGACTGCGAGGAGCTGCGCATAAATGCGAGAGGAAAAAGCTAGTGAAGTAAAACCACTTCACCCTGAAGTATATGCCTATAATGGAGAATTCAGTCACACTTTTTAGGTAGGGATTTGACTACATCTACACTGGTTTGATTCTTAAAAAAAACATTTATTGGTTGAATTAGCATAGTGGCAGCGGCTGCATCAAAGCCATACTAGCATGAATTGCATACTTTCCCAGCTGGAGGAAATCCTTTCCAGGGCTCCGAGCGTTGCAAGTGCTACAGATGAGTTTGAGGTAATACCCAGAAGCAGACTGTAGAAACTGAAAGTGAGACCTGAAGGTGAGATCCTCTGCTGCTTCATGTAAAGATGGTCTCATCAGATCTTAGGTAGTAGGCTCAGATATGGATTCATCACTTACCAGGGCCAAAATGGGTTATAGTTTTGACTTTTATGTTCAAAACAACCTTTTTATTTATATCCAAAGATGAGTCAAATTCACTCTTGCCAATAGCTGCTGTTATTTTATGTATACTCCTAGCCTTTGCAGATTCCCAGGTTGCTGTTAGTCTCAAAATCAAAAGCTAGTACTTTTTCAGTGGCTATCCCCGTATATTCTCCTCTTTTTAGGTATCTGCAAAATATCTCCGTGACTTGTGAATTAAGGTCAACAGCAGATTAGTTGTAGGGATCCTTTCTTCCCCAAATATCAATATTACAGCAATATTAAACCAAACATATGTTATTTACCTGACCTTTTCTTCCAATCAGCTTTTCCTGCTGTTGAGCCTGCATGGTCTTTAATGTGAGATGTCATTGTAAGAACTCAGCCATGTTTCCGTTCAGCTGCACTGCTGTCATACCCTGGTACCTAATCACCAGTCAGAGCCAACACTGACATCGTAACTGTACACTGGAGCTATAAACTTTAAATTAGTTTGGGGACACAGAGAGGCAAGATATGCCAGGATAACCTGCTGACTTACTAAATCAACATTTTCCACATCTGAACCACAGGAAATAATTTCATACTATAAAATGCTGAGCTGTGACAAGAAGCAGGGAGGGGCTGCTCCAAAAGGCGAGGCAAGGTGGAAGATGAAGGCAACACCAAGGTAGGCAGGGCAGTGGCCTAACCAACAGGGCTTGATCCTACAGGACCCGCATGCTGGGGATGATAACCAGGATCAAACAAGAGTCCAGATCTCCAGACAGGGTCATAGTGAGGAGACGGATCTGAGGTCAAGCCAGGAAGTCAAGTCTGCAAATCAGAGTCGAGATCAGTGAGGTGCAAAACAAGGCACAGATGTAGCTGCAACATAGCACAGGCAGAGACTGAGGGCAAGGACTTGAGCTTGAACACAGCACCCCCTCCTGAAATGCAGGGAGGTAACAACAAGGTTTGCTCAAGCTTTCCTCACACTTCATATGTGTCACCGCTGCCTGACACAAGGTTACATGGCTGTACCAGGTCAGAGATGGCCTTGAGGACAGGCTACCAAACCCAGAGGAGTAGGGAGAAGAGGCTGCAGAGCCTGTAGGTGCACTCAGGACCATGACGATCTGGACAAAATGGAGATAAAGTTGTTTAGCTGTAGCACTGGCTAAAAGGGCAGCAACGGTAGTGTGTATTGAGGTGAGAACTGCTGGGCTGAAGGAAGGATGTGAGTAGAATCAGGAAAGGACTCATCTGGCACCCAATATCACAATATTTTCATTACCTTTTTATAAAAATAAGAGGGTTCTTAAATGGGTTTTGCTGATAAAATAAGATCGGGGAAGATCAATGTACACCTTATAAATTCGTACATTTATGTATACATATATACATTGTGAATTTATACAAGTCTTATTCTTGATGACTCAAGCATAGAAAATTAGAAGATGCTAAATGCTACAAGGCAGGGTCATGCACTGAAGGACTAACAGTAACAGTCTTATGAGAATTAACAATACAGAATATAACCTGAAACTCTTGGGTAGAAGTCAATGAGTCACAAAGCAGTTTTGAGCGACCAGAGTGATGCAGCTATGAAATAAATTAGTGCCTAGGATACTGACAAAGGATTTTGCCAAACAGTGGGTTACTCTAGGTTTGCTTTATTCAACAACTCAGAGCTGGGCCATCACCTCAGCAAAGGACTCAAAATTCGTCTCATATATACTCTTAACACAACATTAGGTAATCAATATTCTTCTCAAAAGTCCTTTGTGTTTTTCCACAAACTCTCAGTTCCCAGTTCATTATTAATCTTCTAAATATTCACAAAAATTCCTTAGTTTAGTCATTCTTTCCTGTCTTGCTTCAGTTCCTCTTCAGATGTCACAGCTCAGTGATATTCTGGTCATCACAGTCTCTTCTCTTCAGATGTTCACCTTTAAGATTCTAAGAAAGAACTTATCTTTGATCTATACCTTATCTATTCACCCAGCTGGACTGGGTTTTAAACCAGCCATGGTAAGGGCTATACAGGGGACAATGAGAAGCATTCACATGGTCTTATGATATTATTCTACAGCACCAGCATTCTATTAATCATCCATTATAGCATAAAGTCCTATTCTTCTCTAACTTAGCTAATCATCTTAAGGGCCTGTTTTCCTTTACAGATACATAAGACCTAGTATCAGATAAAATATTTGCAGTGAAGATATTAAAAGTAATACTGTTCTAGGGTTGCATCCCACCTAGAACATCATAGGGAATTATGATCACCCATGTTCAAGAAGAATTAATTTGGACTTAAACAGAGCAGAGGCCTCTGGAGAATGGAGAGCTTATCTGAGACACATAGATTAGAAGGGCTTGATTTGTTTAACCCAAGAAAATGCGAACATTTCTAAGCATATCAGGGATGTTAACGGATGGAATTGTCACAAAAGGAAATGAGCATGAGCAAGGTACAAATCAGTATAGGTTTGGAAATTGGAAGATGGTTTCTAATCATCTGTGTGGAAACAGCCTTCTGTTATAAGAGCAGAGGGAGAAAATTTAACTGATTTAAAAGTAGAGCTTGGCAGATGGAAGTAGTTCCATGACAAACTTGCCTGCAAAAGGCAGGAAGAACAGATTTGATGACCTGTGCAGCCTTGTCCTATATTCTTAAGAGGACTATAATCAAAGGATAAAGCAAATAAACGTGAAAAAAAAAAAAAAAAAAAAAAAGGGTGGAGAGAAGAATCAAAAGCACTTAAGTTGTGTTGAAATGTGTGAAACACAGCAATCAAAGAATTAATCCATTTTAGGGGCAAGGTGAGACTTGATCTCTGATATGGACCCAAGTCAGGAGGAACCAGAGATGTCCTTATTCCAGGGTTGTGTTCATCCAAAGCTGGTATTGAGGAAAGAGCTGGCAAAGGACAAGAAAGCCAAGGAATAAAGAAATAAGATATGTGACTAGGAATCAATATCAAAGCAGGGAACAGAATTCAAGATCAAAGTAGACAAAAGAGACATGAAGAAAAGGAAAAATCTGACACTGATAGGAAGACATTCTTGTGAGACCCTCTGTTGCCAGGGTCACTGAGTATTGTCAGTTTAAAGGCTGGTGTGCTGGCAGATGCAGATAACTGCAGGTCACGAAGTAATCCGGTAAAATTAAAGGGGAAAAGAAAGGAAAAATAATCAAAAGAACAGAGGCAGAATGGGCTAGACCTGGGCCTAGGTAATAAAGAGAGGGCAAATATGATAATTTGACAGGAAAGGCTGTAAAGAGAAGGATGGCAACAATAGCAGTCACTGCATCCTGAAGAAGCTAGAGTCAAGAGCAGACTTGTTAAAATTTGATGAGCTACAAATGGCATCAGGCTGGAGTTCATTTCAGAATGGAGCTCATTTTGTTTCAAACTGTCCATTTTGCCTTGCTCGCCACCCTTGTAATTAGTCAGACTGTGAATCTCACTCAGCTAACCTACCTACTGCCATTATTTTAATATTAATTCTTACAAAGCTAAGTGTTCATCTGTTAATACTTCAGTATTGGTTCTTACGCATATGGAACAAACCAGAGTCATGTTCTTGCCTGATACTGGATTCTGTGTGCCATTTTTAAGTGCCACTCATTTCTCCTTTTGACTTCTAATAAATTCCTTTTAAGCCACTGACCTTTCTGACTATGCTGCTATTTTAAGTGGCTTTTGTTTTAATTTTGGCCCTGAGAAAGAAACAATTTGGAGAGCAATGGCAGCCACATTATGTCAGTTTATGTTTAGATAAGAATATGAAGTGGAAAGCAAATAGAGTTGCTCAGCCCATAACTAATTTTTACAGCCAAAGTCTTTATATGCTTTCCATAAATAATATATACCTGTTGGAAAACATTTTGTGTCTCTATTTTCAGAGAATGAAATGGCTACCAAAAAGGACTTTCTGATTTTAATAGCTACTCATTATAAAAAAACCCTAGAACTGACTCTGAAATGACACATAATCCTTCAGCTTTAGAATGCATTTTAAAATAGTCTCTATCATTCATTTATTTAGGAGATGTGCTACATGTGAGAAACTGCCAAAATTGCTAGAACCAGTTAATAAGAAGAGTTGAGATCTACTAATTTTACCCTGAAGTATAACTTTACCTCTCATAGAATGGAGATGAGGATTGTTTAGCTGAATCATCAGTGTGGTTTTTATGTTTCCCTGCCATCCATTAATGGATTGTAAAAATAAAAATTAAATAATAATAATAAAACAGAAGATTAAACCAGTTCTGTAGAATTATATTGACTTGTCTTCCTAAAAATGGATATTACTGCAAAACATGCAGACAGTGAGAGAAACAGATGGACGATATTTGACAAATAAAATTTCCAGATACTGCCCCATCTGTTTCCTTCTACACATTTCAGCTATAAGCTTTTAACATTATAGGCCTGCTTAGGTGACATTCCTCTTTGCAATGATGTCACACCTAAAGACTATCAAAACCAGGTTGATGCAGTAATCTGAGAGCAAGGATCAGTTCACTAGATTATTACCAATTTATATCCTCAAAAACACAGGCATTAAATTTCCCTATTTAATACTGGAAAGATTTTGTCTTCAAGAAATTGTTTGATAAATTCTCTGATTTGCTTTTGAAATAGTTTTCCAAAAATAGTAAGACCAGGAAAATTAGAAGAAAAAAAAAAAATTGCAGAAAACATCACTTCATAAAGATAGTAAAAGAGATGTACTTATAAGTACACAGGAGATAGTAAGTCATTGTCAGTTAAGTTGTGAGGAGCTCTTGATGATCTCCTGCAGATTTTGAAGGCCATATTACTTTATCTGGTAAAATCTATATTTTTATCTCCCCTGCTTAAGTTTTATTGTATTTTCTTCATTCCCTGACACAACAAAATGTATTTTTCCTCTCTGAGACTCTCAATGACTTCATTCATGACAGAAAAATGTGCTATGAATATTGCTAGATTGTACAAAACCAGAATTTATAAACTAGGAAATATCATGGCCCTAAGGAGGATAACCATACAGTCTACCCAGAAGGCAACACAGCTCTGACTCCTCCCACTGACTTCAAGGAATCAAAATGGGAATTAATATAACAAAGTATTTAGAGAAACATCTTCCATCATCTGAGTTTGCATAGAGACAACTGAAATGATTATAAAGTGTTAGAATCAGTGAAATTGGTTACATGGTTAAAGTTACACAATTGATTACATTTTGCAGAGCTGGTTGTACTGTGGTTTGATGGACTAAGGAAAAAATCTTTGGCATTTTTCTGGATGAAGCCTCTATCATGGTGTAATTTAAATTGAAGGTAATTTATTAAATGAGGGGAGGGGATAGGAGGGGAAGAAGGGGAAGGAAGGAGGAAGAGAGAAGCTCTTGAATCCCTTAAACTACTATTGAGTTTTCTTCAGCTGATTTAGTCCCAAACATAACAGGCCAAGCAAGAGAGCTTTAAAGAGTTCTTCTATGCAGCTGCTCTGCACAGTGACAGATACTAAGTGTATTCTTACCTATTTTGATGAAGTCAATATGTATACTTTGCTCATTAGAAAAAGCTGGAGAACATTGTAAAAGAGTAGTGAAGGTCACATCTTTGTCAAATTACATATTTGTGTCTATGGCCAAAATTAAACTGCTTCATTTAAGCTGTAGCATAATTTTCCATGTGGTAAAGAAGCTTCCAGATCTCATCCACAGCCTTAAAACTGGTATTTCAGGAGTAGTTGCAGAGTGGATGTTTTTTCACTTACTTGAGTTTTAGTTCCTATTTCTGGAGTAAAAAAATGTGAAAATCTAGAAAGTTGAAATACACAAAAGGATGAATTTCAAATGCGATGCCCTCTTCAAGAGAATAACATGTCATGTAATATTTAGCAAATGCCTTTGTGTACAACTACAGAAACATCTGTCAAAGCATCAATTTCTGTACTGATAGAATACTTTCATTTTAGCAATCTAAAAATGTAAAATTAAGGGATGTTCCTAATGTATATGTACATCCTCAAAGAGAAACTGCGACTTCGTGCCATCAGTGTATTATGTAATTTACAAGTTTACAATCTTTTCAAAATAAAATTTAAAATGGCCAAACTTCTTTAGTTTAAATAAATAGTTACCCAGTCCTTACTGGTAGGTACACTGTATCACTGTTGGCTGGACAATTATTTTAGTCAAATAAAATTAGTCTATGGCATGAACTCTTAAGTGCTTTCATTATTGGTATATCTCCCTATCTGTTACCCTACAAAATTCTCCACACATTATGAAAGTATATCCTACCTGTTCTAGACATCCAAAATAATACCACTTCTGCACAGAAACAATAAAATATGGGAAGAAACAGGTGCATGGGAAGTAATTTACTTAATGAAACAGTTGATCTATCTTTATAGGCAAGAAACTGAATGTCTTACAGATCATCTCTCATCAAGGTTTAGTGTGACAGATTGACTAAGATAAACAAGATACATTCCTAGGTTTGTTTTATATGAGACTGGTGGCTGGATGTTCACAAGAACAGAAGGCTCTTCATTCTGTTTTTCCTCCTCAGTCCAAGGTTGTAGTCTTCCAGAACTTGATCCAAAATCTCCTTCTTCATGAAAGAAACTAGAAAAAGAATAAATGTGTTTTGAGCTTAATCTAGACAACAGAGTTCTGTGTATTTTATACCAGGCACGTTTTTTGTTGTCTTTTCATTATTATCTCAAAGATGATGAGATAGCATTATTTGATTTCTTTGTCATGTACAGTTGGCTTGTGGAGATTTCATTTGCTCAATCATTTGTTTCAGTTTTAGGCACTATATCTTTTTTTTATTTATAAATAGTAAGGAATGGCTTGACACCTATCAGAACCACACAACAAAATATATGCATAGGGCAAATGCAGGTAGTTTTTGCCTCTCTTTGCTGGCATTTGTTGACATTTGTTGGATGTAACATACTTCCCTTTAGTAAAACTTTTGACATCATCTTCTGCAGGGTTCTCAATTGGAACCTGAAGACATATGAGCTGGATGAATCAACTGGACTGAGAATTGGCTGGACTGCCAGGCTCAAAATGTCAGAGTCATTGGCTTGCCATCCATATGGCATCTGGTAGCAAAGTAACCAAGGAGTTGTATCTGAGGCATGTAATGCTTAATTCATTCATCAAAACAGATTTGCAGATGGCACTAGACTATTAAAGTGTCTGATGCAACAGCTGGAAAAGCTTCAGTTCAGAGGGGGTTGGAGAAACTCAAGAACTAACCAAAGCTGGACAGAGCCATGGTTGACCTGATATGACATTGGCAGAAGAGATGCATCAGACAGGAGGTTGACTGATGGACCTCTGAACATCTCATCCAACTGACATTTCTGTCTGCAATTTCTATGACATTTGTATGGTGTGCTGGCTGTTCCTCAAAGAATATTATTTTTTCCTCTATAAATTGTGAATGATCTTGTAAGAAAATAGGGAGACTCTCATAAGTGGGTAGAAAAAAAATACTTTTTCTTGGCAGATTTTAGTTAATGTACTGCAAACCATTCCCTTTATCACTAGTTTTCAAACTTCTATTTTACGCCTTCTTATCCAGTTACTGCATTTATAAAATACTTGTTTTTACAAATGGATAATGAGGTACTTGACATAAACACTTTTGTCTTTGGAATATTAGACTCAATAAAATATTAAAATACATATGAAATGAATATTAAAACTATGCTTTATGCTTTAATAACATTAAATATAACAGTAAAATCGCAATATTAAATGTGTACATATAAATATGCTTCTAATAGTGGCTATATATGGTTTTAATTTTCTGCTGATATACGTATATATACACTCACTTGCTGTATGTTAAATACTACTTCTTAATAAAAGTTGCATCCATTAATGTATGCAAATGAATGACATATATCATTCACAAACTCTAGTCATACTGTTAAAAGTTTCAGTAATGCCACTGGGGTAAAGTTTACCTGAGTGATATTGGAAAATAAAAGTTGTTTGAAAATTACTTGTGATTCCAGCTTTTAAGGAGCTGATAAATTAGTGCAGGCAGCTGTGTCCTAGCTCCATATTTTTATTTTCTTTTACAATAAACTTAACAAAATCTCACTAGGGACTTGTCAAGATTAATCTATTGTTTATGAAATCACTTAAAACCTCCCAGTTCAGATTATTAAATAAAAATAAGGAAAAAAAACCAAAAAAACCAAAACAAACTGGAATATGTTAAAACATAAATTAAATTCTATCTGAAATCTCCAAGAGGAGATTACTGATTCCTTACTGCTATGGTAGAGAGTATTGAAATAATATATAGGATGTCCTGTTCTGCAGGATATACATCACAGAGAATGCAACACTGTCAGCACAGTCAAGTCAGTTCCACTTCCCAGTCTCCATGTTAACATAAAATGAGTTCATACTCCAAACTGGACTTAACCAGTTAATTACCAGGACAGCTGGGAACTACCAGCATGCATTGTCTCCCGATTGCCTGGACACAGGATCAACTTTGGTATGGTGAAGGCCTTGCAGAGAGCTATGAGAAGCTTCTTTGAGGAACCTTCTGAGACATAACACACTTCACATGTACCCAGGACTTAAGCTCAGACTGTCATCCTGGTTCTGTGCCTGAGCATGCTGCAGGTGTGGTTGACCATACTTTCCTGATCTGACCCTGACCCACAGACTGGGCTCTGGCCTGGTCCCAGACCTGTCTTGGCACTACAGACTTGTTTGGTAATCACTGGACTACATCCAACAATGGCTACAATCACCAGACCAAATCTGCTTTCCTTGCTCAGGTACTAGGTTCTTGTCAGTAAGGCCACTGCCCTCCCTGCCTTGGGGTTGTCCTCAGCTTCCTTAGAGAGCAACCCTCCTCATCCTGCTCCCTAACACTGATAGGATAGCATGCATAAGGATTCAAACTCAGCATACAATAGGAAAGTGACCTGGGAAGGTTCAAGTCCACCATGGTTCTCCAAGGATGTCCCAGGAATCCTGGTATCCCCAAATGAGGGATTAGGAGTAGCTCACAACCCCTTTCCATGGATGGGAGGGCCATATTTTTGAGATGCAGGGGATGAGGCGGCAGCCCTTGAATCACGGTGCTCTCCTGCCATTACAACCTCTACAATGGATCCTTGGCCCAAAGGATTTGAATTGTAAACAATATAGATATAAAACCATTTACATTTCTTAGCACAGAGAGTGTTTGCCAGCATGATGACTGAAGGCAATACAAAATATAGCTTTAGTGAGAGACAACCTGTTCCTTGTAGACCTTATAAATGAAAAGGGGTAAGATAACAAGAGGTGGGAAAAAGTTAAAAAACAAAAACCCCTAGATTTTGGCACCACAGATTTTTAACAGCAGAGACCTTTTAAAGATTTTTAAATATATGTCTTTATGGCCATAGTAATTTTTTGCAGAATCTATTATATGCACTTGCCAAATACTACCAATAGCCAGTTTGGACTCATCTAGTGCAGTCTATGCTAGCTTTAACCCTCAGCAAGGTCTGTTCAGGGAGCCTAAACATTATTGGAAGCCCAAAATATTTTTTTCCTTTGAGGGTCCACATCCTGGAGGTAAGTGATTTCCTTCATTTTATGTTAATTTATATGCATATTGACTGCAGAGGAAAAATTGACCTACGTGCTTGATCTGAAAGAATAAACAATAATAATAATAAAGCAAGCAAGCAAACAAACAAACAAACAAAAAATCAAAAAACCCAGCAAATAAAATAGCACATTTAAAAATAGTTTCAGGGTTTTCTTTAGTGTGGTTTGACATTAGGATTTTGGGGTTGCTTTGTGTGTAACAGAATAAAGGCTCTTGATATGTACTGAATTGTCATAATAGAAATCACAGAGGTTTTGCAAAGGATAGTAAGAAAACCTTTTTGATTAATGGTCAGTGTTGCTATCAATAAAGGAAATAAGAAATCCAAGAAAAATATTTTTAAATGTCTACCCACAGACATAATGGAATTACAAAATGAGACTGATACTAGTATGTCACCTGAAATCACTGTGACTTTTTTGTTTAATAATCATGGGATCCAGTAGCCTGAATCATTGATAAAATAGATGAAAACAATTCAGAGTGAAATTAACAAATAAATATCAAAATATAAAAATAAAGGAAAAATAAAGGAAAATAAAATAAAGGAAATTTGTCAAAAATAAAGGAAATTTTTTTTATCCCTGTGTTATGTGTGAAATGGAAAACTATTTTTCTTAGTAGAATCAGTGTGAACAACACTGAAGGCTATAATCACTATGAGTAAAACAATAATTTTAATTTTTTTGCCCTGCTTCATAAATGAAAAAGAAAAAATGTGGTTTAGAAATGTTAATATGAAAGTTTAAGCTTCTGAGTAGCAAGCAAGGATTACTTTTGGCAAGATGTGTAGGCATTTATATATGAAAAGCAAATGAAATTTAATTATTTTGACAAACCACTATGGTTTTCAAGATTCATTGCTCATGAAGAAAAATTAATGTGTTTAATAAGTGATCATTCTTTTTCCACCCCAGTAATTCCAAACTTTTAAGTGCTCTTTTCCTAATTCTAGTTACCATATTAAGCATGGAATTATATAATTTTCAATATATCATTTGAGCTACAGTGGTTTATTTGGGAAATGTGTTGCAGTCCTGGTCTGAGCAAAAACTGCTTCATCTTCTCTTGCTACCAGGTATTAGTTTTCTTTTAGCCTTAGCTGTGTTTTCAAGCAATAGGAGTTCCCTCATTTTTTGGAGGCATTTCACTTCAGTTTCTACTGTGGCAAGCTCATAGCTCACCTTTTGTTGTGACACAACCTGCTGTCAGTGCTCCCTGACAGTTCTTATCAGAAAGCTGGTGTATTTTACAACTAGACTGTGCCACTTGAAAAACTGCAACACAGAGATCCGTGTCTACATATACAGTGTTCTCATGGATCTGTTCCAATGACTGTTCTAACAAGAATATTTCTGGGGACTCACAGCTTCTT
Source organism: Megaceryle maxima (assembly GCA_024605025.1). Taxonomy (NCBI): domain Eukaryota; kingdom Metazoa; phylum Chordata; class Aves; order Coraciiformes; family Cerylidae; genus Megaceryle; species Megaceryle maxima. Next base: position 69,184 of record JANHGN010027459.1, on the reverse strand, counting down.
TCACATCCATACTTTAAATCTCTGCATCATATCTGAGCATCATACATGATGTGATTTCACAGTCCTGCTTGAGTGGAACTAAGTGTTAATGCTCACTGATTGTACCATTTCATCTTCCAAATTCTGGAGTGATCTGTGAACTACTAATTTCAATATATATCCAGGTCCCTCTACTAGGACTTACCATTAGGTCTGGTTATTTCTGGTCCCCAAGTTGAAATCTAAGACAACATTATCATGTTCCAATGGGGAAACATGCCCAGCTGTTCTCAGCTTTAGGCAGGGCAGATACACATTCCTTCCAACATCCATGGAAAAGAATCCATGATTAGTATAAGTAACTGAAATAAGAGACAGCTGCTGACTATACTTTATTTATGGTCTCTCAGTCACATCCCGTCAGCGTTAGACACAGCAGCCATGTTTATGATGCCCAAGATTTTTGAAATGCCAAGTAGACACCATACTGTATTGATATTCATTGTATGACAGTTCTTATTTTTGTCAGCATTGATACTTGCCACTGCTGAATGTTTAAAGGGTTAAGGTCCACCAGGACTGCACGTGATACTGACTGGATGACGTGCCATTTATAACCTACAGAAAGCAAATGAGGAATCTTTCTCACTCACATAGTGCCAGTAAGAATGAATGTTTCCCAGACCTTTACCCACCTGATGCTGTATAAATAGCCTTGTGGATCTGGTTCCATGAGGAAAACATTATCCATAACATCATCTACACTTACACTGATTCCACTTGTCCTAACTTACTCTAGAGTCCTCCTCTTTCTATCTTTTTCTTATATCTCCTCCTACCTCCTCCTATCCCTCTCTCTTCCTGAAGACACTAGATTTCTTTCTTTCTTCTTATAACTGACAACAAATTGACCAGGGTGTTTATAGTAGGTAAAGAACACTTGCTGTATCCTAAATGAACTAAATGCTGTATCCTAAATAAATTTCTGCTTTGCTGTTACTCATAAAATAAGTTTCATGGAACCAATTCCAAAGTCCCTCTCACATCTGTACGTAGCATCCTGCTGTTGTGCACGCCCAGAGTTTTTAGAGGAGCCTGGGTCCTGTGAGAGTTGAATGAAAATGTCATTCTCTTCAGTGCCTAAAACAAGGCATAGTGGGTGGCTGTCCATACCTTCAGCTAGGGCAAAATTCTGTCTGCAGGATGCTTTCCACACATTTCCCAATCTTCCCTTGTTCCCCTACTATTGTCCTGAACCTAGAGCCTAGAGTCAGGACATATTGCCTCACCTTTTCTTCTTTCATCATGTTCTCTGGTGGCTGAAGGCCTGAGGAACTCAGTTCCTTGCTCCTCTGTATTTTCTTTTAGGTGTTTTCTGGGATGGAGTGACACTCTCTCTTACCCAGTGTGCCAAGAAATAAACACATGATGAGCGGGATGAGGAGAAGGATGATCTCCTCTTCATCTGCTTTACAGAGAAAGGGACAGGTTGAAGAAATACAGGTTTCCAAGGCAGAAGACAGCTCCACTGGGGACTGTGAAAACAGATCAAAAACTTCCCCTGTGTCTTAACAGGGGGTTCATCTTTCTATGCAGGACAATGATAGGTGCCTACAAACGCAGACCATGCATGTGGCCTGGTATTTTAAGCAGGAGTCAGCAATGAGGTGTTTCTTCTCTGGGGCAGAAAAGTACTACATTAGCCGGTGTAGAAGCAGGTCATACTCATTTCTTCAGGAAAAAGAAAACCATCCTATTTTGTGAAATAAGAAAATCTCAGAATATTCATTTGTCACTAACTTCCATATTGTTTCCATGTATTGAATGAACTAAATCGTTCTAGGATTTGATTACCATGATCCAGCACTGCCTTACTTAAGAATCAATACTGTAAATATTCAGCTGCTCTTTATAATAAAAGTTTCTAGCCCTTTTGCTTGCAATGGTAGAATTTAAAATATGTTCAAGTGCTGCAACTGAATCACAAGATTTAAGGAAATGAGCAACTGAACTTTACCTCCGTGTCAGTATACAGTGAACTTTACCTTTGTGTCAGGATGCAATACTCACAACTTCATGTGAAGTTAGAAACATCTCTGAACACATCTTATTTCTAACCACTAGCCCTCTTTAGAAAAAGACCTTTAGCCAGGTCTGTTCATAATAAGCACTATAGGTGAACAAGACTTGCTGAGAGGTGAATACTGAGAGCGGAACACACAGAAATTGTTAGAGAGGGGAAAAATGTTTGCTTTACAAATCCACCTCAGAAGGCCAGATTTTACTCTAGAGCAAACAGCCATTGTATGACCTATAACAACACAACAGTTTTTAGTAAAAGTAAATATTTTCCTGGTCTCTGTCTAGGAAAAGAGGGTTGGGTTATCCACATTGTATTTTCAGCATTCATGACTACTCCCTAACTCCCTACTCCTTTCAATAGCTTATTGTGAAAATCCATGATACAGGTAATCATGACACTTACACTACACTATAGCTGTATTACCTTAAATCATCAGCAATTTAATGACTTTTCAGTATCGATTCTATGCATATGCCAAGGAAACCTTCCTTTTATTACAAATTAATAATGAAAAGTCTCATTAAAAATCTGAAAAATTGAGAATATCTGCCAGACAAAACAGCCATGTGTCTTGACCACACCATTTTTAATCCATTCTTCTGCTTTACATAGAATGTTGTATGAAGCCCAGTATTGCTTTTCAACCCTTTTTCCTCTTGGTTGCATCTAACAGTCTCTGCTTGGGAAAAGTGACAATAACATTTAAGTGTTTTGTGGAGCGACAGGTGCTCATTAGTCTCTTTTCTCCTCTCCTTTCCTCTTCCCTCCTTTTTCTTACCATGCAATGCTTCTTGTTTAACTTTGCCTATCTCTTATCAGCAAACATTTTGTCTGTGGGAGACATCCAACACAAATTCAATCCTGTTATAATTATGGTAATAACAGTTGGAGTTCTTGCTTGAATATATGTTTGAACTTTACATTTTTCTGTTTCCACACAAGGAAGAAGCTAAAAGGTTCTGGCTGTGATTTTTCATGAAGCCATCAGTTCCTTGCTCTAAAGAAGTGCTGTTTTAAAAGTAGTAAGTGTCTTTAAAAGCAAACACAAAAAGATCTCTTGTGCATGTTGTTGAAATACTAGGGGTTTTTAATAGACATATATGAGGATATAACATTAAAGAGTTGTAATCTGGGTGATATAAATGAAGTATATCTATTGTTCTGCATATATCATCTATATATGCTACAGAAATAATTATTGATCTGTAAACCAAGAACACACACACACACACAAACAAACAAACAAACAAACAAAAAAAAAAAGAAAAAGAAAAAAGAAAAAAGAGCATGAAAATCAACAGGGTAACAAAAATACAGTAAAAAAGAGTTTGTGTAACAGAG
>JANHGN010027459.1:33542-64203 GCA_024605025.1 Megaceryle maxima | reverse complement strand
ATTATTGATCTAAAAACAAAGAAAACACACACAAACACAAACAAACAAAAAAAAAAAAAGAAAAAAAGAAAAAAGAACATTAAAATCAACAGGGTAACAAAAATACAGTAAAAAAGAGTTTGTGTAACATAGGGAAAAATGCATGACCTTGAAGACAGAGTTAATAGAAATGGGGTGGAATTTGAGGACTATGAAGCACAGTGTTATGCAAATAGGGCTAATAAAAATATCTGCAGTTGCAGAATACAACTGAAAGGGTGAGAGACTTGTACTTGTTAGTCAATCACAAGATGTCTATGATTCACAAATGGGATAATATGAAAAAGACAAATACACTCTTCTACATCTCAAACAATTCCCACAAAAGAAGGCAAGATTGACAGCATTGTTCAAGCTTTAAGAGATTTCATGTGAGGTACTGTGTACAATTCAAAATTATTTCAAAATGAAATGAGAAAAAAAGATGAGATGAATCTATGGAAAAGACTAAGAGACACTGTTTCAGGAAAAAAAATTAAAAGCTGTATGACTACTGTCTAAGGAAACATCTATCTTATGGCAAAAGCACACAGCTAATTCTTGTTACTATAAATATGCATAAATTAAGAATAAATGTAAGCTAGAAATAAGAGTGCAATTTCAGTGCAATACCAATTAAGCACAAATACCACCACCAGCCTGTGACTGTGCTTCTAAACAGGCAAATAATCTCTTTCCATCTGAAAAACCCCAAGAGACAATGAGGTACCACTGCTGCATCTTGGGTTGCTGTCCCTTCTTTGAAATTGCATGATTAGACTAATACAGAAAATACCTTTTTCTCTCAGGAGACAAAAGGAAGGTTAGAAGAAAATATGGGTCCATTGCTCACTGAGACAGGGGACCTGGTTACACAGGACATGGAAACAGCTGAATTAATGAATGCTTTCTTTGCCTCAAGTCTTTACTAGCAAGACCAGCCTTCAGGAATCTCATATCCCAGAGATGATGGTACCCTGGGCTACATCAGACAAAGTATTGCCAGCAGGTCAAGGGAGGTGGATCCTTCCCCTCTATTCAGCACTGATAAGGCTAAACCTGGGGAACCCTGACTGTTTAGCCTAGAGAAGAGAAGGCTGAGGTGGGATCTTATTAACATATATAAATACCTAAAGGGAAGGTGCAAAGAGGACAGAACCAGGCTCTTTTCAGTGGTGCCCAATAACAGAACTGGAGGCAATGGGCACAAACCAAAGTACAGGAAGGTTCCATCTGAATATCAGGAAGCACTTTTTTACTGTGAGGGTGACCAAGTACTGGCTTAGGTTGCCCAGGGAGGTTATTGGGTCTCCATCCTTGGAGATACTCAGAAGCCGTTTTGACATGGTATTGATCAGCTGTCTCTATGTGGCCCAGCTTGAGCAGGGGGGTTGGACCAGATGACCTCCAGAGGTCCACTCAAACCTCAACCATTGTGTATGTTTGTGATTCTTCTCATAGCAATACTTTAGATGTGAAACTTTAGAAGTTTAAAATTAAATTTTATCAGGTTAAGGAACAGATTACATGAGAAAATTGTCCATAATGAGTAGATTAGAACTGATGATAGTAGAAGTCTCTCATTCACGTGTCCTACTTTGAAGTTACTCTAAAAGAAAAAAAAAAATCAATAATAACTCTCATTTAAAATACTTACTGATAGAGATAGAAATGAGATATTGCAAATATTAGGAAATTATTTATGTTGTTTAATCATGCAGTGATATGTGTGCTATGCATAATTTAGGATTTTTTTTACCTAACAAATTATAAGCTAGGCATTTTACACACACAGCCACAAGAAATCTTCCCTGTAATCAAGCCACTATGTCAGCTCTCGTTACATTTAATGAGCTGGTTCACTTAGAATATATAGCAAGATCCTTTTTTATGGGTAGATGTATAATATAAAGGTTCTTGATAACAAAGAAAGAGCTGCAGGAGTTGGCCAAATGTGAGTTTCAGCAGAGGGACTCACTGTAGGGACATAATGTTATTTCCATTCTCATTTCTAATTTATACTGCTATTCCCCCTACCCTGCTCAGATTCAGAGTTTATACAGTTCCCTTCTGTGAATTTGGAGTCAGCAGCTGCATGTTGTGCATACCCACAACCCCCTCATGAGTCTTAATTATTTTATCATCTTATGGACTGACCCTAAGAAGTGAAAAGTCATGTGCTTGTGACTCAAAGGCAATTGCTCATCAGGGTCTGCAATTTGGCAAGAAGTGCTCAGTAATTCTGTGTTTAAAATATGAATAACTTTGTTATACACAATCTTAGAAGTAACAGTAAGTCTATTGTATTGTTATTACAGTGTGTTGTAACACAGCCTGTGCACCAGCTGTTCTTGTTTACAACATGAGAAAGCCCTTCATCATAAAGGCTTATGTTTAAACAGAAAGCATTTTATATATTCTGCTCATGCTCTAAGCATGTCATTCTTGTCATCAATTATATGAGCTGACCATACTATTTGATGACCACTTAGATCTAATTATGTTGTGGTTGAATGAACCCTGATCTTTCATCTTGGATTCTCCATATGTATCTGTGTATACATGTATATATACAGATTAAAGTTAGAAAGAATATGTTTATTATTGTGCTTGGTCTACTAAACAGGTAGTAAAGTGATAATATCACTATGTAGAATTATTTGCTTTGGTTTAGCTAACCAAGTTAATTTGTATCCTCTTCTGTTTTCTGAAAATCAGCCTATTTTTTCATCTAAAAGATTGTGTCGACATATGCAATATGTAGAGTGCCCTTCTATTTATGTAATACTGATAATAAGCCACCACACAATTCCTCTTAAGTTCTCAGTAATGAAGTGCTGGCATGTGTCTGATTTTTCTCCACATGGTTTTAACGAAGAGCTTTTCAGTTTTACTAGTACAAAATTAGAATATATGCATAAATCCCACTCTATTGCTCCAATGTAATTAAAGATCTTTCTTCAAGAAGAAAATTCTAAAGCTTTCTAAGCAGAGCTGCTGAAACCTGAAATCCTTGACTAAATGCATTTTTATGCATGAATCAATCTTTTGAAATGGTTCTGAAAACAATTAATAATGGTCTGCTTAAAAGAAACCATCTTAGTTGTGTAATGTGGGAGGGGAGTTTCTCAACATTGTCTTCTGCCCAATTCTTACAACTGTGTTAAGAAAAGCGGAATATTCAGGTATTCTGCTCATGTAGAAGATGCAAAACCCTTTGTGATAATTAGCTTAAATAAATCTCTTGGCAGGTAGAGTTATTTACCTGTCTGGATGCATTATACTATATGCACTCCAGTAAAATATGAAGCAGAAGACTCACTCTTACTCAAAAAAATAGGCATTACAGGCCTATACAAGTAACTTAAATTACTTAAACATCACCTCCTTTAAACACAGCAAACAGAGGCAGTTAAACAGACATTTTGCACAGCAATTTTTAGGCTTTTTTATTGCCTGGAATTTATGTAAAAATTTTGGGGTGCCTAGTGCAGCTTGAAAGGTGTGGGTGCTGGAGGCTTTTGCTTCTAGCAAACTCAGTTTGTAAAAATGCCTGCTCAAAAGGTGCTTAGACTGTTTTTCTGCAACTGACTCCTGATTACAGATTGTCAAACACCCACTGAGCAAAATGTCTATATAAGTACCACACCTACATTGCAGCCAGGAGTAGCTAATTGATGCAGTAGTTTGTGTAGAAGAGTGCATGGAAGGGAGCTGGAAGGCTGCTTAAAACAGCATGAGTCTGCTCAATAAACTCGGGTATGTGCCACGAGGCACAGTCCCTCGTATCAACTATAGAGCAGCTAGTGGTACAGCAGAGGCCTTGACTCAGAGCTCTGAGGGGCAAATGTGGCCATCCAGATCTGGAGCTACAGGAAGGGCCTGGTGCCCCTCCCTGGGCTGGGGCAGGAGAATGTAGTGTCCATGCCTGCAGCAGGTGTGCTCTGACTGAGGACCTCCTTTGCCAACAGGAGAAGGTGAACAGACTGTGCAGTGTCAGAAAAAATGGAAAAGATTGACCGGATCTTAACAGAGATCCTGCAGAAAGAAAGGCTCAAATCATCCAACTGCACAAGAGAAGCAGCAGTCAGAGACCTGTACTTTTATAAGCAGCAAATGAGACTTCCATGATGAGGGAACATTGGGACTCATCAAGGAGCAGCTCTGCAAGGGACAGCTTGGGGGTCCTGGTGGGCAGCAAAGCAATCATGAGCCAGTGGCTGAGAGAGATGGGCTTATTCAGTCTGGAAAAGGCTCCAGAGGTTCTGGGGAGACAGGGAAAGCACAACAGCAGCATCCCATCCCTACTGGGAGATTATTAAGAACATGAAGCTGGGCTCTTTACTGTGTTGCATGATGGGAAGTCAAGAGACAATAGACATAAAATTAAGTAAGAGAGGTTCAAGCTGGCTGTAAAGAGAAACTTTCCTTCCATGAAGACTGTCTTCAACTCCAAGTTGTTTAGTCTCCATCTTTGGAGTTTATTTAGCCTCAACTGAGCCCTGAGTAACTTTGTCTGACCTCACAGCTGACCTGATTCTGAGCACATTTGGACTGGAGACCCCCTCAAGTCCATTCTGACCTAATTATTTTTGATCCTGTCATGAATAAAATATTTCATTTGTCATGTGCTCTGATCAGTATTTGCACAAAATGTGAAAATATTGCCAAGATTTCATATGGTAACTCTTCAAGAGCAAAGACTTGAATAGCCCTGCATGGTATTTATATTTGGTATTTATATTTAATCAGTAATGCTTCTTGGCATTGGACACTGTGACTTCCCAAAGGAGCAATGATTAAAAAAAATAAATAAAATAAAAAACAAAATACAACACAACAAACAAAACATTAAAAGATTAAAAGATTTGATTAAAAGAAATAAATACATTGTTTTTAATTGAGTTCCCGAAGAAGGATCATTGCTGAAAGGGAAAAGCAGAAGAGATAAACCACCTATGAATATTGATGCCTTTCTAATCTAGAGAGCAAAGCGTGGCAGTTTTATAGTAAGGAACAACAGAGGTCTATTCATCTGTTTTCTCCACCTTTTGTTTTCCCTGCTTATTCTGATTTAACCACCTGTAATAATATCTATTATTTTTATTTAATTACTGCAAACTGTTTATTCTAATCTGTATAAATGCTTATATATAATCTCTCTTGGAAAATACAACCAATTTAGCATGTCAGAGCATTTGTTTACCTATGAAAGCAAAGGAAAATCATATAGTTTGCAGTTCTTTCTTTTTTTTCATATATATTTACAATGATGGATGTCTGTATTGTAAGACCACATGTTTATCACTATTTGAACTTTATACCAAAAAAAACCAAAATAAAACATAAGAGACTGTGAGGAAAGTCACAGGAATGGACTAATATTTCACCTAATCATCCTTCAAAGTCTAAAATATATCTCACTGAGAATGAGAGTAAAATATTTTGTTTCCAAATGACTGTAAGCATCACAACTCTGTCATCTTCTCTGTTACCTGCTACCACTCCTAAAAGCAAGTGTCCAAAGATAACACTAAATGAACTGCACAGACAATAATGCCATGCATATAGATTACACCTGTATCTTCCCCTATAGAATTCCTTGAAGACAATGCCTATAATGAAGACATATAATAAGTGAAGAAACTCTTCCTCTAAAGAATGAATTCATGAATACAGAGGCTATAGATGAGAACTGAGGGAGCAGAACTTGCTGATGAAGCAATACAGTTGGGCCTGTGGGACTACAAATAAACACAGAAAATTGCAGCTCTGATGGAGCCACATTTTCTTTCCTGAAGGCAAAGTAAAAAACTTATTACGGTGCGGAACATATGTACGAAAATATCTAGCATGGTTTTCATGTAGTACATCTCAGTTATTTCTAAAGAAGTGGAAATAATAATTTTGTGTGCTTCATAAGGAATTTCTTATGTCTGCTTGTCTTCATTATCATGACAATTTTTTCTCAACAACTGTTTCAAATTGAATCGTAGCCATCAAGTCCACCTTCTACCTGTAGATATGCTTTATTGCTTTCCTATTCCTCACCCCAAGTGGCAGATTACTTCATCTGGATGTCACATTTCCAATTAGTAAATTCTCAATCTTTTCCTCTTCACAGTTCATTTTGTAAAGAAGTGGAGAAGGATGTTAATATGTATCCACTGTCCACTCACCTATGTCACTGAATTTTTTCAGACATGACAGACAGTTTATTAGTCTTTGCATGTGCTATTATTAATATATGGGTTGCTGGATTAAAGGACAGTGTGTTGGGCTTGATAGCTCTTTTACTATACCATCTGAAATTAGAATATAAATACATATTTATTGTAAAACTGACGTTTAAATTCAGCAGAACAAGAACAAAACTGAGTTAACATGCCTTTTACCATTGTGACTAAAGTTTAAGATTAAATTTGTGCTATTTTATCAGTCTAGTAAAAGAATTATGCCATTGAATCACTATATAGATACTGTTTCTGCACGGGCTGTATGAAAGACACTTGGCGTATTCCCCACAACCTGAGATCATTTTCTAGTTCTAAGAAACAGGTGCATCTCTGCAGAACAGTGTATCCCAAGAACTGTTTCTGAAAAGTCAGTGCTGAAGAGCTGTAAATGCTATTTATGATTTGCCACTGTATTCTTCATTTAGCTCCTTTATGCATCAGTATGACAGTTATTTACTTCATAATCGCCTATTTTCACACCTATCGTATCCTGTACTCAAGGGATAGTCTCCACATGTGGAACCTCATACAAAACAGTGCACATCAAAACAACCCCTTGAACATGGAATCATCAAATTCCTACTATCCATAGGACTATAGTTTAAGAAATGTAAGCATCTCACTTTCTAAATCAATGATGGCAAACTACTTCCAAATAAACGAGGTTTAAAGCCTTGCCCTTATTTCTTTAAAAAAAAAAAATTAATCTTTTTCTACTATAATATTTAACAATAGTTAGTTCTTTTCATTTACATATATTTACATGTCTGAAAAAAGACACTGATTATCAGAAAAAATGCCCAAAATGCTGTTGAGTTTGAAAGCCAAATCTAATCAGTATGTGGTGAGAGCCCTAAGATGGGCTACACTGCAGCAGCAGTTACTCACAAGTTGAAATGACCATTCAAGAAATGCAGAGAGTATGGGATTGACTTCACATGTCTATGGTACAGACAGTTATATAACTCTAAGCTAGTGATCCCAGGTTTCCCCTTACATACAGAGGGGTGAAATGGTCAATTTTATGGCACTGGCCTATGGCATCTGACCTACTTCAGGTGACAGCTTTAGGCCCAGAGAAACCATGATAGGACAAGGGGTAATGGCTTTAAACTGAAAGAAGATAGGGTTAGATTAGATATATGGAAGAAATTCTTCACTGTGAGGTTGGTGAGGCACTGGAACAGGTTGTTCAAGAGAGCCTGTGGCTGTCCCATCCCTGGAAGTGTTCAAGGCCAGGTTGGATGGGGCTTTGAACAACCTGGTCTAGTGGAAGATGTCCTTGCCCATAGCAGGGGGTTTGCAACTAGATGATCTTTAAGATGCCTTCCAATCCAAACCATTCGATGATGATGATTCTCAAGAAACACCTGTTTTATTCTACTATTTATATGAAAGTGGCTAAATGGGAAGCTTGGAAAATGTCTCTGCTGCTCAGAGGAATCCCATCTGTATTAACCCATGTAAAAACCATGGTGCAACTCACCAACCTGTAATTTAGCATTGCAGTCAGAGAGAAAACACATTTCTCCATTAGCTACAAGACTACCTTGTCTCTTCTTGAGATCACCAGTCATCTTAGAACTGTAACACTAACTCATTCCTAGATAATGGTGACTTCTCTTCAATGAACTACCCCACTGGGAAGAAATAAACCTCTATACAGTCAAGGACTATATCATAAAGCATACGTACGAATGGTCTGAATTGAAGTCAATGACTACTTCTGGCATTTGCATCTCCTGTGAGCTTCATTTGGAGATGGTATATTTCTTGAGGGTGATTTCTGGGACATGTTTAAATAGCCTGTTGAAGTATCTTTCCGTCTTCTTTGGCATTCTTTCTGATCCTCACAAATTACATTTCTTTTACCAGCAGAATATTCTTAACTGTGAAAATTGCTGGAACAGATTCTCTTTCCCTCTATTGCGAGAATAGAAACAATCTTAGTGCGTAGCAACTCTGAGAAACTCAGCAAAGGATTCACAATTCTAGTTACATATGGAGATTTCTGTGCCATGTCTTAGGCAATATTCTATGTAAGGAAGTAACAAAGTTCTTCAGAGTATGACATCCTGCCCTGTATTTTCTCTTACAACATGCAGATGTATCTTTCTTCAAAGCTGCTTTCCTACTGTTTTCTTTATCCCTCTACTACTAGCTTAATTCCTTTCATTTCCCTTAGGTTTTGAATAGTTCCGTCTCCTTCTCTGACAAGAACTATCCTCTACAAAATCTGGCCAATGAACAAGTTCAAGAAGCTTTCCATTACTTATCTGTTCAGTGTTAACCACTCCATTTTTTTTCCTTTCTGTTTTAAATTGTTTCCACATGAACTCTTTTCTGTCTGGGTTAGAGTTTTTCTTCTAAGGGGAGGGACCTTAGCTTTCATGCACTTCTGAAGTGCCACACAAATTTGCAGTCACATACTTACATATATTTGGATGCATGAAGATAATTTTCAATAATTATATAAAGGGTTGTTGGAGTGGTATGCAATATACAGAAAACCTTACAAAAGCATGCAAATAAATGGAAGTGAATGCAAAAAAGTCTTTCCACAAACAATCAAGTACTAATATTATCTTTCATCAAGTGCTATGCCTTCTCTGTGTTTGCTTTTCAAATTTGTATAATTGACAGAAACACCTGAAGAAAATGAGATTTGGTAAGAAAGCTGAGCATTCATATGAAGCATCAGTTACAAGCTTGAAAAAATGTTGCAAATGTTTGTATTAGGGACCCACAGTACCAAAACTGAAATCCTTATTTCACTACCAGAAAATTACTTATCTCAGTCATCATTAACACAAGGCAAAGGGTGGATGCATAGCCTGTGATATTTTTCTGGAATACACCTGTCAAATTGAACATTATTTTGTTTCACGTATTTTGTCATTTTTTTCCTATTATCTCTATTTTAGTTTAAAGTCATTCAGGAGTACTGAAAGTTAGATTAATAGTAAAAAAAGAAAAGAGCTTCTTTACCAAAAAGGACCCTATTGAGCTTGTGTTGAAGAGTGGGATAACCAGGATGTACCTAAACTGTGCAACACAGGCACTCAGTAGTGAACCTGCATTCCCCATTGCTCCGTCAGAGTTTCAGGGTTCTGTGGGAATACATCACACATCTGTCTTGGCCTAACTCTCAAATTTTCATACTCTTGGACTGAGGTTTACACATAGGCTTAGTGCATTGACACAGCAAAACTGAAAAAGCCTTTTAGTTATGAACGGATTCTAGTATGGGAAGTAATAGCAGTGTGTATCTTCAAAGCTGACATCTATTCTGGAAAGAACGTCTTACTTATCTAGAAGTGTTGATTTTTGCCCCAGCTAGCCTCATGACTAAGAACAGTAACTATGTAAGATACCTTTTTTTGTTGAGAGAGATCTTCTCCCTTGTAAAAGAGTATGCTAAGCAACATGACATGCTACTAAATTAGTACTTGAACCAAACCCATATCCCACAGTGAAAATGAGATTATAAGGAAGTGATAGGATTCACGATTATATAAAAAGACCTGTAAATACACTGCTAAAGTCAGGAGCATATGAGATAAAAGTGTATAAGGTTGAGAAACTATTTTGTTGACCTGCTTTTCGTTGCTGTTCTGAAATGCTGTCCTTGAAGGGTATAAATGAAGGATCATACAGTCAAATAGACTTTGAAGAAAACATGGTCAAAGCAAGTGGCAGCTCTGAAGACCTAATTCCCTAAAGCATAAGCAGCTGCACTGTGAAATCCTACTGACCAAGAAAGATATCTTTTCCAAGCCTATCCACCCACTCTTTCTGTTCCTGAAATTTAGCCCTTGCTAGTTTATGAATCACAGTGACAGTCTGCTGCTTTACAATAAGAAAATTTAATCTCGATTTAGGTACTGAAATAGAAATAGGTGAATAGGTGACGTGGACAATGATAATAATCATACTTATGGCCTACCATAAATCAGGAAGTTTTTCCTAAGATAAGACATAAGTTTTAATTAAAACTCATAATATTGGCTTGTGTGGATAAAAAACATCTGTAGAAAGACTATCTAGCAAAAGTAGTGCATGGGAAAATTGAAAACTGGATTACCCTTTAACTGAGTCCAGTTCTCATTTCTTGTTTTTGCTATTTATTTCCAATGGCCTGGAAGTAGTACAATAAATATAAAAGAACAGACTCCCAGATTACCAGGTCTCTGTCTGTCTTTTGTTGAACTTTAGTAAACTTTTTATAAAGAAGCTATCTCCCACTATTTGATTTTAAAACATTTAATCCAAAGGTGGCTGCTAGGATCTCTAAGCAGTATTATAAATAAATATTGTACAATGATAATCTGTGTTGTCCTGTGCTATCCTGTATGTCAGAGATTAAAAATGATCTTTCATTGAAACAAATAACCCAAACAATATACCAAGCTTGGGAGATGTAACATAAAAATTTTAGTAGAATTCAAATATTTCTGGAAACATATAAACTAACTTGCATTGGTATTTGGAAGTCAACAGGGAAGCAGTGAATTTAAACTAACTAAAAGATGGGGTTTATTTAAATAGATATCACATTATTTTTTAAGTTCTTCTGTGTAACTGTGAAGGAACATTTTAAACTGTTATTTAATTTTTCTGACTTCCAGATGTGATGTGTCTGGCAGATAAGAAATCTGAAAATGGAATTCCTTCCAGTGCTGTTAGAGGGCCTTGGATAAAACTGGACAATTCCTCTCTAAACATATACAGGCAAATGAAATGGTTGCATTTCCAGAGGTATCTTTCCAATCCTAAACTTGTTTACACATCCCTTGATTAACATAGCTGAATGAAATCCTGACTAATTTACAAGGAAAAAGCAAGGAAACTTTAAAACCAAAAACAAAATAAAATTTAAAAAAAAACCAAACCAAACAAAAAAAACCAAACCAAACAAACAAACAAAAAAAAACCACCACACACACAAGCAGCCCTGATTTGGTGTCTCAATAAGTTCTTTCAGACAGAAAAAAACCTCCACAAATACAAGATAAACCATGCAATTTCTTATATAATGAATCATTTGTAATTGAACAACAACTTGTGCATTTGATGTAATGCAGTTCCTCGGGATGTTAAAATGGTTCATATCTGTATTTAAGTGATAAAAAATGGCTTTCTAAATGCTAATTGTGTGCCCCGTGAGGTTACACCTTTCACATGAGATAAAGTCAATGACAAGTAAATGTTTCTGTCCAGAAATAGGGAAGCAACGCTTAAGAATAGACCGAAGATACGTACTAATATTTGCCACTTCCCATGGTTCCATTTGTATATCTCAGACCAGTCTGTATATATTAGGAAAATCCACCTAATTTTTATGTTATTATTTTCTCTAGATATTGTTACCAGGTTTACTTAATGTGAGCAGTATATGCACCTATCATAGAGCAGTTTCTCTGAGAAGTCTGCCTGAATCTTTCTATTGAAATGGCTTTGATGAGAGAAGGACCAAACAGAGGTGAAAATTTGCTGTAAAAAACATAGTTGTATTTTGAAGCACCTTTGAAGTTATTCCAGGAGATTGTGATATGTTTGTGAGATGACCAGTGATACGAAATTCGGTCTTCAGAAATACCAATAAATAGTTATCCTGACAAGCAAGAGACACTTGTTCAGCTCAGGTCAACATTAGCAGATTTCACAATGTGTCAACTATAAAGCATGCAGTGATAAACCCATGGATGTGGCACATACAGATGTCAGTGATGAGACTTGAACAGGGTAGGTACAGGAACATAATTCTGTACTGTATTTCTGAAATATTTCTAGTTTTGGAACAGATGGATAAACTGTGGAGAGCTTCAGAATATTAATTATGTGATGAGAACAAAAGAAGTTTCACTGTCTGATCATAAAAGACAGAACAGTCAGGGTTGTCTCCATGTTTAGTTAGTCCTAAGCACATGAAAAAACCAAACAAGGCCAGCATGAAGGATATCACATTTTGGAAATGGGAAAGATCCATTAGTTACTAGTGAGACTGCAGTTCATATATATATGGCAGAAAAGTCCTGAGTTCAGAATTCTAGTTCAGAAATACAAATTTATTTGTTTTGGGAACTCCTGAAATTTCAGAGCCACAGAATGTTAGGGGTTGGAAAGGACCCTGAAAGATCATCTAGTCCAACCCCCCTGCCAGAGCAGGATCACCTAGTTAACAGGAAGGACATGCTAGTGCAAGCAAGGACTGTAATTGATCTCACATGGTCCAGTTCAGACCCTTTATAAGCAAATACATTTATTCAGTGTGATCAGCAGTACTTTACCAATTATACAGTTGTAAATGTAGAAATATAGCTGTTAAAATCTAATACTCTTAAGAAACAAACAAAGAGGGAAGTAAGCAGGCATGGAAAACAATAAAAGAAACCGTGAAGAAATAATCCTACAACTGCACAACCCAAATCTCTCTCTTTACCATACTTTCACAAATTTGATAGGCCACGCAAGGAAAGAAGAGGATACTTCTAAAAGTGTCATTTTTAGGATTTTGCAGTGTGAATAATCATAATGTGTCGCCGTTTATATCCATACAGTAAACATATAATCACAACTCTGTGTTATTCCTTTAACTGTTGCCAGCAACTATGAATTAGATATAGTTAGGAACAAGCTACTTTTTCTTTCTTGGAACTCTGAGCTTTTTTAAGAACATTTTTAAAGTTCTACTGACCTCTGTAGACACTAAAATAGAGCAGAAAATTCTCACATCTGGAATCGTGAACTTGTTTACATTCATTTACTTAGCAGTCAGTCCATCAACTCTAGTATTTAATGAAGCATTTTTTCCTCCTTTTGGCAGAACTATTTATTTGTATTAGAAACATGCATAATTTCCAGGAAGAAATTCTTGCAGCCACCTGTAGATTCTTCATGAATGACTGATCTACATAGATACCATAGGTAAAAGTAAAAAGGATTTGAATTGTAAATTGCAGCTTGCAGCCTACTAAATCTCATTGCAGACTACTCTGGGCAGTACATTGAGGAGCCTGGAGATATTTCTTTAGCTGGTATTTGAAACCAGCACAAATAAATGAACTAAGAACAGTAAACTTTCTTAATCGTAGCTACGAAATCGAGGCTAACCTAACAAAAGGATTGACAATGTACAACTGCTGAAAAAAATAAAGACATGTAAGGGAAGATTTTAATTTAATATACAGTATGGCTCACCTGAAGCAGACTTTTTCATCTCTTTTCAACTGCTTTAGGGAAACACCATCTCTCTTTTTGGGAATGGTGAGGTGGGACAGCTGCCTAGACACTGATGAAGAGCGTGTGAATTTTGCTAGAAGAGATGAACTGAACAGGGCTCACAGTGAGGAGAGAGAGAAACCAGATGGACCCCTGAACCTTGAGCTTGACGTTTGCCACCAGGATCCAGACTACAAGTCCCCAGCTCCCCTGCCACCAGCCCAGGTCAAACTGATCACCAGCTGGGAAGCAGGATGGAATGTAACAAATGCCATTCAGGTAACCTTTTACTTCCCCACTCATTACAATCATCATTTGAAAAACCTGATCATCAGTTAGCCTGCTTTTTATTTTTATTTAACTATACCATCAGTTTGCAATATTCTAAAAGGTTTCTATGAATTTATTACTAACTTGCATCCACCTTTCTGCATAAGTTCCAAAAGAAAAAAAGGATTGAGATGTTAGTTAAAGTTTTAAAAATATTTAAACTAGGTGAAAATGAAAAGGTGGTGATTGCACCTGTTTTGGAAGTGCAGACATTATCTTTAATAAGTATATTTGAATTCAGTGACAGAGGTGTTTTGATAGAAATGTGAGGTAAACATCTAAAGAGGCTAGTAAGAGCCAGACTGACGTCAGACATAAAATTGCTGACATTTAAGTTAGACTAGATATAAATTGGAACATAAAGCACAAGAAATGTAATAATACTTGTCAATGTTAAAGAAAATAGTCAGATTGAAAACACTGAAATCATTTGGTCCCAGAATTCTGTGTGGAATTTGAGTATCTTTCTGAATCTTTAAATATAGCATTAAATGTTTCAGATTCTTTTTCTCACTTTTCATGATTCATTTCCTTATATAATTCTATCATTACCACTAACTTTCTGTCTGACATGATAGGAAGAAAGCAATATCCACAGACACATCTAGTTCCAGTAACTGTTACTTAAATACTTCTTATGGCACTTTAGCTATAGAAAAACAATCCTTCCACAAGTGTCACACAAGTCTGTGATTATGCCAATGAGCATCTTTTTATGTATCCATTTCATCGCTCAGCTCTGCAAAGGAGGAGAAAAAGGACATATTTCTAACCCCACTGTATTTTCAAACATGAGCACCACCACATGAGAGCCAGTACAATAACATCTAGGGCACAGTATCATATCACACTCAAAGTGCTCAGCTGTGAATGAAAGTGTGAAGTCCTAAAATAGCCCAGCGACGTCCTAGTAGCACATTTTATCTTCAGTCTCCTTCAGCAGCATCTAGTCAGGACAGGAGTCTGGGATGAGAGCCCATTGTTGTCTCTGTGAGTTTTGCCTTTGATTTCACCAAAGCCAAGATTTCATTCTGGAAGTCAATTTTGTCAATATTTACCGTATGACCTTTTAGCAAGTCACGTTCTCTCTCAACCATTGTTTTCCTTTCTGAAAAACAAAAGTAATAATGCCTTTGTAAATACATCAAAGTGCCTAAAAATTCCTGAATGTTATGTACACAATTGCTATTAATTATTAATATTATATCTTCCAGTTAAAAATGAGACTGATAACAGTCTAAAAACACTGTCAACCATACAGTTGCCTATTTAAAAGCAGGACAAATCTAAGTAAAATTATCCAGTCAGATCAGCAGCTATGGTCTTAGTCAAAAGTCTCAGCATGCTGAGTATTGCATACTTGCTACTAGACCTCATTTGGTCAGATATTTTAGAAATTGGCATCAAAAGATCAGCTGGGTACAGCTTCTAAGGATGAGGAAGGCAAAGCCTGGAAGTTGTGCTTTCATTAAGAGCACATCTGAAGTGTCTAACAAGACTTGTGAAACTGTGTGCATATGTTAGCACATATGTATGTATGTGTGTATTTTTCCTATTACCCAATACCTTAGCATTTGGCTTGGTAACAAGGGTAGAGAGCAGAAAAAGGGAAGGGGAAAGGCAGGAGAGGAGGAGAGAGGAGAGAATATTGAGCAGGCATTTGTTAGTAAAAAATAACAAGTTGAAGAAATTTCTATGAATAGCTTTGAAGAGAAAGTCAGAGTTGTGAACAGAATGATTAAACCAATCCAAACATTCTTGACTGGTGCAGACAGTCTGTGCTAAAATGACAGTTGTTTTTGCCCTACCCAGAGGAAAGGGCAGAAGTGTTTTGCATGACAATTAGAGGTAAACATTTCAGCAGAATTCTGGTGTTCTAAGCAGTAATTTCAGTGAATACAATTAGTCTAAAAGTGAAATTATTTCACAATCCAGATTTATTATAGGATCTATTAATTCTTTGGTCTCTGAAACTAAATAAAAGGTTTTTCTGCACAGTGTTTAAGGTGCAAATATTTTCAAACAAGCAGATAGAGATTTTTACTTCAGGTTTTTTGGGGTTTTTTTTAACTACAAATGAGAAGATGTGCACATTTTGTAATGATATTGTATGTGTAAATGATTGCTTCAGATATCTGAAGTTTCCAGGGAAACATACTTCATATTCTGACACTGCACAGCCAAATGAAAACCTGTATCAGGTTAATCTAGGTAAAGACAGAGACCATAAAGATGAGTTAATTCCAAAGGGAAAATGGACAGCATCATCTGGAAAATTGCATCAGCAGTAAGAGGCCAAAAATTTTTGAACTGATTTGTACAGTAGTGGTGGATACATAAGCAAAGCAACAGCTGCAAGGAAGAAGGTAGTTAAATTCTAATGGTACAGCATTTCACAGCAGAACCAAAGGACAGTAAAGTCTATCTTTTTGCCAGCCACATGTAGGAGGATTGTTGCAAACAGTACGGAGAATGTTTGCCCAAGAAAGAGAAAGCCAAAGTTAAAGAAAAAGGCACTCTGTCTATAGTGTCATGGAGGTGTACAAAATAAGAATAGATAAAAACCAAGA
Source organism: Megaceryle maxima (assembly GCA_024605025.1). Lineage (NCBI taxonomy): Eukaryota > Metazoa > Chordata > Aves > Coraciiformes > Cerylidae > Megaceryle > Megaceryle maxima. The sequence goes on along the minus strand of JANHGN010027459.1, from coordinate 47,828 downwards.
GAGAGAAAGGGAAGAAGTGAAATAATAGCAAGAAGTGATATAACATTCATCCCAGCATAACTGTAATTTACATCAGCATGAGTCTTTCTCCACTTAGGTCTCAGAAGCACAAACAAGTTTAACAGTGCAAAAAATGTCAGTCACTTTGCCAGGCAGCTCCAGAACACTTCAGAATTATCATGCTTGTGCAATCTTTAAAATAGTGTATTACAAGCACACAGTTCTTCCCTGGATGTTTGGTAAAACGTGATGTATCAAATCATACTGAATATCCCCTTTGATTCAATGCATCTGATGCCTAATGTTGCCATCTTTTGTCTCCTGTCTTTTGCAGAGATTAGGTTTTACAAAGGTTGTAAATACAGATGGCAGAGGCAATTTTCTTGTTCCATGGTCAGAATAACACAATGAGGTGCTTGTCAATTGCAGGTGTTTCTAGGAGTAACAATAATGGAATTAGTATTACTAGTTATTAATAATTATGTCAATAATAAATTAATATTCATTACAGTAGTGGTCATAAATATGCTCAAATTTATATTCTATATTAACATTAATTTAGAAAAGACTCAACTCTTCAATAATCACCATTTTTAAAAAAGAATGTGTATCTGTACATCCTTCACAGTGTGTCATTAGGGATACTTTACATAGTGTGTTTCAATGTGGCTCATTTTTATTTATGCAGTTCTAAAAGATTCACTTGAGAATATCTCAGAGTTAATATTTATTTTTCTATGGTGCTTCATCTGAATTACCTGCCTTCATCTCCCTAAAATATAGATGGAATCTACTTTCTTTTACTATCTTTTTAAGGTGTGTAAACACCCCTTACATTAAGAGGTGGTACTGTGAATTAAAGGGACATCCCCAATGCTGATATCTAACCTAAGATCATTAAATAATTCAAGTTTCCAGATAGAGCTAATCAAAAAATGACAGCACAAAGTAAAGTTCCAAGACTGTAGGACTATTGTGATGCACACAAAAATGACAATGAATATGCTTTTAGCTGAAGTGCACCTACAATACTGGCCAAATTTATTTTTCATAGGTTTACAACCAAAAACCCATACAGCTACAACTGGAGACCCAAAGGAAGCCTAGAGCCTGGTGAGAGACATCTAAACTCAGATCTGTTTATCCTATGATAGAATGTCACCATTATGCAGTACAATTGATAAAAGATCTATTTTAGGCAAGAAGATTCTGTAACTGATGTTTGTGCTCTGGTTTTCTCTTTGGATTTTCTCTTGAGGGGAAAGAGAAGTTTGCAGACACATGCCACTACTTCATATAACCTTTTATTTCAGCTCAGACTCTGCAGTAGATTTCTTCGGTTTTGAGCACATATTCATACAGCACAAAGAAGGCTACATACAGGATATATATTCCTTCTGTCCCAAATCCACAAAAGCTTTTCATCAAAAATGTGTTATCATGCAACAATGACATTACATCTACTTCACAGAAATCTCTTTATTTGACATGTAAGTACTGTGCAGTGGACTGATCTTAACTGCCATTCCCATAAATTTCATTAGAGAATGGACTGTATCAGTCTATTTTGCCCTTGGTCAGCTGCAGACACTAAAAATGTTATGAAGCCAGAACTTTTAAACATAGAAAGGTGGCTCATCTAAAACTGCTTCTTATTCAAGAAAGAAATATTTGGATTCTTCTCATGGGATTTAAGTTGTTGTTTTGTAGGTTTTGCAGTTTATGTTGTTTGTCACATCTTCAGGGTGATGAACAGATGGAGGGAGCAATGAAGGGTTTTACACCACCATATTCTACAGTAACTATTATGGAAATGTTAGGAGTGGCAAATCACTTTTCCATAGCCCCTCTGTGTCAGATCTCCCAGCAAGTAGGAGCTGTTATATAACACAACCACTCCACAGCTTATTCCCTGGACATACAGACTGTCCCCAACATATGGACAATTGGTTCAGAAAGCACCATGCTTGCTCTTGAAGCATCCCAGAAACAAGTATATGGGTTACACAAGTAATAGATCAAAGTATTGCAATTCTTGCAGCCTTCTAGATGTTAAAATCACATATTAGAAGTCTTTAGAAGTTAAAGCAGCCTTAGATTATTCCTGCCCATATCACGGGCCCAAAATTTCATTTCCTAACAGATGAGTTGCAAGAGAGTTACAGAAGGTCTCACTCTCTGTCTCCTTCATAAATGACTCCAGTAGTCCCAATAGTTCAGCTGTAACTAATATGCAATGGTCTATAACTTATTATGTCAGTAAGTTTAAAGCTAATTTCCATATAAGTTAATTATCTCCAATGAGATGAGAGTGAGACATTCTAAAGCATAATACTCAACACAAACATCGACTTTAAAATACAACCTCAGCATTAAATCTGAATATCTCAATTACACTTGGTGTAAGATACATATATTTTAAATTATTCATTCTTAACTAATGCCTTTATTTTATATCTTTAACTTTTTTTTTTCCCCCAGAGCTTTACTGGCATAGCTGTCTAATTTTACATCCTTTTGATAACAGTAGCCAGAAGCACTGCTGTGCTTAAGGAAATTGGAATAATTCTGTTCAGAACCTCAATTTATAACCTTACTTTTCAGAAAAGTATTTATTTGACACGATTTTTAACAATGTCAATTACCTATCATTTCCAACAACTTTAGATGAAACTCTTCTTGGCTAGCACTTCTGAAATCTGTGTATTTCAGCATCTAAATTTCAAAGCCACCATGTTATCTTGCAGCTTATTCTTAGAAACAGTGGCTAAGTCACTGAAATGTGTAGCATACTTACTCTGGGGTTGATGTCCAGTTTGACATGTTCTAGTCAGGAAAGTCTTGCAGAATTTGCAAATGTCTGTTTCTTGTAAGCTGAGGCTTCTTGTAGAGTGCTCATTTGTCATATAAATTTGAAAGTATTTTTCACCTGGAAAATCTACTACTATTAATGTTTTAGAGCAGTTGTTTTACAAATGTGAGGCTGTAGTTCTCCAACATGAACTAGCTGTTAGTTGAAATTTTGTGTCTATAAAAGGACAAACTAGCAAGTAAGCATACATTAGTATGGCAGGTTAGCCCTGGCTAACAGCCATGCTCCCACCCAGCTGCTCACTCACTCCCACCCACCCCTCCCCACTGGGCAGGGTACAACAAATAGAACAGGAGAGAGAAAGCTCATGGGTCGAGATAAGGACAGGGAGCTCACTTACCAGTTAGAGTTGTGGGCAAACCAGACATAATTTGGGAAAAAATAACTTCATTGATAGTTACTATATGTTTAATTAGTGCATCTGGTATTAGGAAACAAAAAGACAAACATGAAAGTAATACCCTTCTTGCTGTCTTTCCCTTAATTCACTCTTTCACTCCAGACTTCTATATGGCCTCCTTCCTTCTCTCTCTGTGGCATTTTCAGCCCTTTCTCACGGATGCTTTCCCTGAGGTGCTGCCATCTTGGCTGAGGGCCTCAGCTGTGCCCTGCGGTAGGCCCACTGGAGCTGGCAGGAACTGGCTGTGTCCAGAACAGGGCAGCCCTGGCCTCTCCTCACAGAGGCTGCCCTGCAGCACCCTCCTGCCAACCCCTGGGCACGGACATCCAATACAAGTAGTAGAACACATTGATCTTTCTAGTGCTTATCCTAACTGCTGCATTTCAGTGCAAAAATGGCAGTTTTCTCACTACCCAGTTCGTGTTTGATGACAGAGAAGATGAAGAGTGAACAGACATAGCTGAGTGCTTGGACACTGATTTCCATCACCTTTCTAACTCATTTGCCAGTACAGGCTATGAACAAAGCTCCTGTGGTCAAAGGTAAACAACACAACCTCATGCTGGGGGCCCCCCTCTTGCTTCCTCCTGCCCCACAGTGAGAGGAGCTCCCCATAGGTCTGATGGAGTCACAGCAGGGAACAGGCACAAAGGTCCTTGTGTGAAGCTCAGTGTTGGTTCTAGGAGAGACAAGATCAGCTCTTCTTATGGCAGTGCTTTCTAGCCATTAAGAACACAAACTTTTGCATTAATTGGAATTTGTGAGTTGGTTTGGCATTCTGCCAAATTCAGCTTGCGAACAGGCACCCTTAGTGGGGACATCAGTAGTTCTGCTATTTTATATCTCAGTTGGCTTAAGTACAGTTACATGAATGAAGTGAAAGCACATCTCCACCCATGAGCTTTAAACACTGCCATTCATTCAAGGTCAGGTTTTGCAAAAAGGATGTGTCAGTTTGCATTTCTCCCATGACATATATAAAATAAATTATACATTTCATAAACCAGAACATTGTGCCTCTTCTTCCCTGACCTCTTCTTCTTTCATCTTTACAAAACCTTCAAGACACTCAGGAGATGGTCTACTCTGGGAGTGTTAATGTCTAAAAAAAGCTTTTGCATTTGTAGGTAGGTAACTACAAATGCACACATGCTACATCACTCTATTTTTATTTTTCATTGAAGAATTTTTCGTACAAAATTACACAGGGTCATGACAAGATTTCCTCTGCTCTCTGCTGTCAATAGCCAGGCACATAACAAACGCTGGTGATCCCTCCTTAACATCTGCCTCAATCCTTCCTCTCTGAGATTGTCAACTGCAGCAAACTCAGGCTGTCAGGGTTGCTAGAGACACTGCTGATAGACATCACATACTTCACCACCTGTGGAAGCATGTGATGGTAGCAGAGTATAAGTTTTCCTAGGCTAGTTCAAGTTCACATCTTACTTAGATTGCTCTGCTGCCCACATAAAATATTGGTTCAACAGTCAGTAGAAGCAGCCAAACAGTGCTCCTTGCCTTCCATCTAGAGTCTGCCCACATCAACCTTTATTCAACAACTGTGAATGTCTGTCCTTTCTGCCATTCAGGCCTATCATCTGGCAGCAGCTTTCAGTCAGGCATCTTTCTAAATCCTCACACTCAGACTACATCCAGCTTCTGCTGCTTTTTCCTGTAATATCCCATAAATATATGATTTACCAATGCACAAGGTTAAAACCCTTCTCTGAGCACTAATAATTCCCCATCTGGTGGACACAGTAGCACACTCTGCCCTGACCTTGCCAAGCTCAACCCAGGCACACCCACATGGAAAGCTGATGCAGTTCCATACACCACATGTCCACCAGCTCTTGCAAGCATTGTTTACCTTTCTGCTTCTATTGTCGTAGGTATCTCTTCTTCCAGTTACAATTACCATTGTCGACTTGTTAAATATTTAAACAAGCATTCCTATAAACTTATATGATGATATTTATTTGCACTTCTCTGCTCCTCTTAGAAATGTCCTTTTGTTGAAAATTTCAGTTATAAGCTATATTGAAACCACCATTTACTCTCAACTCAGTTTCCAGTATTAACTTGTGGTTTCCTTGACCCCTCCCGTCTGCCCATATTTGTTTCCTGCTACCTTACCACTGGATTTTAAATTCTTTGGAGCAGAGACCATGTTTTTGCACTCTGTTTGAGCACTTGCACAATGGGACTCTGATCAAGGACTTACATGTGCTCCAATAATGAAAACCTTTTTGAAAATAAGTCTCAAAATGTTTTCTATTTTGCAGAAACTCTTTACAAAATAGTGTTTGTTTAAATGTGTCCTGAGATAAATCAGTGTGACATTTGAACCAGTTTCCTCTCTTCTGTATGGAATGGATTCTTCTTGATATTGAGACCCATTGTAGGAGCTGAGCACAAGATAAATCAGCAGACAAATGTGATAAGAGTACTTTTAGAATATTCAGCCATTAAAATGGGCATTCCATCTTAAAAATCCAGATGGTCAAGAAGGAGAATGACAGAACCATGATATCAAAGATAAACAGATAGTAGCATTATGAAAATTATACCCTTTGAAATAAATGGGTAAATAGGAAATGTTATCAAACAAAATCAAGTAAGAGTCAGCTGCTTGAAAGCTATGACTGGGAGAACCCAATCCACGACTTGTTGCAAACAAGGATCTCTGGCTCCCTCAGGTGAAGGGAATAGCTGATGTACTTTCCCGCTACACTAAAATCAAATTCATCTACCATGCTTTTTGTTCTCATCAATGTGACCACTTTGAACAAGTTGAATGCAAACAGGTGGTATAATTCCTTCCTTTTTAATTTATGTAATTTAAAAACACTATTATTAGGCAACTTTGAATTTCTATGTTATACCTGCTTACTTTATTTTTGCAATATTATGTTTGAGAGTTACCTTTCAAAACAAAGCCCAAATTACCTACTATAATTATTTACCAGCCTTCTGTGGCTGAGATCATTTGTACACTTGTGCCTCTCTATAGCACATGCTGCCGATTAGCTATCACTGATGGAAAATATTTGTCTTAAAAATGTTCTTTCTTTCTCTATGCTTAAAATTATGAGATGTGTAACCTCAGAAATTTGCTTTAATAAACTGTATTTAGTCAGATAGTTCCTCCCAATATAACACGCATCCCAAGATGGCAAGAACAGAGTAATAGGCAGCAGAAAGGCAAATATTTTGTCAGTTTGCATTTCTTTCCTGTTTTTTATAAACTTCATTCACTTCCACTACCAAATTTTCAGAAGGGAACTCATTTTCTCATAGAAAGAAAGAGTGAGCCTTAGGGTTCATCAAGGCATAAAGGCTGACAAGCTCAACATCTGCAGGTGTGGATGAGAATTTAATGCTGAAAGTAAGGGATATCTGAATTATTATAATGTACTGATAAGAGACTTTCCAAATGGTAAAGCTTCTTCCACACAATCTGTAGAGAGTTGATCTACAGTTTACTTCATTGTGTATAATTCCTGACAGTAGGAGATTCACTGAAATGGCACAAGCTCTGTCTGAATGACCAAATGGAGCTATTTGAGAAAAAAATCCCTAAACACTGGGTACACACAGTACTGAAGATGATATATTGTGGCCTATTTTTAGCACAGTAAGCTGTATAAAATGTTTTGCCCCTAAAGCTAAATAAAGGAAATTTACTTCTATTTACATCTATTCTCCCTGTTCTCCCCACACACACCATTTTTCTTGGAAGGCAATGTTTCTCTGTGTTCTTGGCCAGTGGCACTAGTTTTACCATATGTACGATACTGTGTTCACTAAATAGCTAACAAAAAAAAAATCAAATTTAATATTTACTTCTCAAAAATGTAAACATATGAGTCAAAGTGAGGAAACATTCACTTCAACTCATACTCTGCTATCCATTTCAATTTCTCTCAGTCCATTTCTTGAGTTGAGAGAAATAACAGCGCCATCGGATTATGTTTTGTAGGTCCCTCGAGCAAGCATTTTTTTGGTTGCTTTATGTTATCTATAGCAATGGTAGCTACAGCTTTTTCCCTTACTGTACATGTGTATTTCCATTCATGATAGGTTTTTTTATTGCTTGGTTTTTCCCTCTAGAAATGTGTTTGATTCAGGCTAGTTCCTTGCTGATAAGCAGAGGAGGGATTTTTTTCCATTTTAAAACCTATTCTAGTTTGATTATTTCAGACTAAATGTAAGAATTTCAGAAATTATGAATAGTTCTACTGAAGCATGAAGAAACATAAATATGAATATAAGAATTATATGATGCAAGGTATATTATTTCTCTTTTATAGAATTTATATTTATAAGAAATTGTCTCTTTTTTTTTTTTTAATAGTGACTGTTAATTCCCTCAGTTTACTGTTTGTTGGAGGTTTTACTGTTTGTTTAGAAGTTGGCACTGAGATCTATTCCATCTCACTAAATTTTGAAGTCATTCTCTTGTCTTGCTCTCTGCATGAGTTCTTCAACTCCAAATGACATCTTCCCAGCCACCTTCCTTTAAGGGACTTAAAAATCTTCTTCTAAGGTTTAATTGGGATCTGGGGTTTAAAATGAGTTCTCCACTCCTGCTCTTGTTGCTTTTGCTTGCCTGCTGACTTTTTTCACTTTTGCTGGAAAGCCATCCACTCTCAGAGATCTTCCATGTGTACTTTTTATTGCTGTCATCTGAAGTTGCAAATAAAACACCTGCACAAAACTGTAGGCTTCCCTCTGCTGCTTGGATAAGATTTCAAAGACTCTGCTATCTCCTAAATTATGAGAAGCTGCCATTCTACCACTGAAAGTTTCCTTTCCTAATCAGAAAGGATAATCAGCTGCATAATTCATACTTTCCCTCTAGCCTTCGCTTTACTCTTGCCTTATGCCTGTAGTTAAGTATTTCTCGTATCAGTCATTTTACCTCACAGCCTCTTGCCCATCATATTCTCCTACCCACTGTTGCTACCTCATATGGTTCACAACCTTATGTTCCACTGTTCTCCAGCTTACCTATTGACACCTTTTTCCCTCACTTCTTGCCTCCCCTGGTACAGTCCTGTTCCAAAGTCATCCATCTTCCTGCACTTTCTTTGCTCTTCCAGGGCACCTCACAGTTTCATGACCTTTGTGAAGAAATTAACTCTACAGGTGATCTAGAGAGATAGGCATCTCTAATGGGGATTCACAAATCCTAACGTAAGTGCCCTATACTGTTGGAATGAATAGTCCCCTGGTGATCTTTATTTCTATCCATCCTTTCCAGAGCTAGCAGATTAGTTTTAGTTTTTGCTGTATTTAGAGAGGTGAAGTTGGGAATCCCATTCCTAGTAAGTGTGCATCAAAGCAAGGTCAATCTGTCATGTATTTCTTTTTCTGCTACTTAGTGTACTCATTCATTAAATGTCTGGTTTAGACAGAAGTAAGATGAGATCAATCCAATTCATAGATACTAAGATGGGATCATTTTCTTGAGTACCAGAGAGTAAAAAAAGTAATCACTTCACTAACTTTAATAGTAGTCATTGAGTTTTCACTTAAAATACATTCATTTCACTTCATGAATAATTTGGGATTTTGCCAGGAAAAAAAAAAAAAAAAAAAAAAAAAAGAAAGAAAAAATTGATTGTAAGAAATAAAAGTTCTTTAGGAGAAAGGAACAGAAACTAAATGCATTCTTAAAATAAACTTCTCAAATATGAAATCACTGCAGCTCTCAAAACTGAAGTATGAACAAAAGAGAGATCCAATAGAGCTGAGTTTTCCCTGCACTGTCAGAATGGCTCAATTTAAGAAAAAGAATTTAAACTCTTTTTTAAAATATGCAGAATTTTACAGTACTTTTTAAACTTCGTTTTAATAATGAAATAAGTGCTTTTATCTCTATCCATACAGACAGTATTTGTGTCTAAAAGCTAAGAATAAAGTGGAGGTATTTGCCAAAGGTAAAGAATAATCAAGGTCCCCAGTTTATTCATCCAGATATCCTCAGCTATTGTTTCCACACAGCACCCTGACTTTCCAGTGCAGCTGCAGATCAAGAAAATATTTACATAAAAAAGAGGAAAATAAAAATAATAATAATAATAATAATAAAAAACCACAACTCAGAGAAGGAATATGACTTACTTTATAACTCCAGTAGAGGAGTTCATGGGCTAGTAGAGGTCAAGACACACCGTGTCACAGTCTGTACAAATAGAATGAGAAATACCTCCTAAAGTAGTAATACTTCAAGTATTTTATATCTAGCAACCTTAAAAAGACATCTTCAGCATGCATTTTATATGTCATATGCCTTGTTTCACAATGCATAGCTGTATTCTTTTTTTTTTTCAGTTTTTTTTTTTTTTCTTCAAGAAGAGCTTAAATAACTTTGCTTTTATGCTGAGTACCCAAGGCATGCCAGAAAACTCAATCACATTTCTATTCTGATCTTCAGTTTTTCTCTTTATTATTAATTAAACACAGCTGGGCATGTTTGTATAATCTACTAGAAATTACAGGAAATATTCTACTTTGTTAAATTTTAACAATGATGTATCTTTTATGTCATTGTAGGATACAGACACCTCCATTATGGGAATTCATTCACAACCTCAACTTTATCTGTATCTGTGCACGATGAACTATCAGCAGTAAAATCAGTTGCTGCTTCTTTTATCTTAAAGGCAGAAGCCTCCAGGGATGCCACTGAGGTTTAACTGAGGTTAAAAGAGGAGATTTGTTGTCTATACCCAGCCTAATTGTAAGACAGAGGCTCTTCTCACATATTTCAGAATAATATACTATGATATTCCATATCATTTTACTGATTCCTAGAGAGCAAAAATAATAGTATACCACTATTTACATCTTTCATCCAGTCTATTAACTGTATTCTCTCCAGGCAGTGCCATAAGACAAATTTCCCATTTATATGCCAAGCTATGGAAGTCATTATAGCTTGAGTAAGAGGCCACCTAAAATTGATGGTTGGGTCTGTGCTGAGGAAAGAAAGGGATAACGTTAGCCAGGGGAGAATTCAGTCACCTTTTATTCTGCATACAGTCATGACAAATCCTATGCCAGTTTTCAGAAAATATAACCAAGCTTCCAGAAGATGTAACCTGGCTTCCTCTTCACCTCTCAGAGGTGCATAAGGTTTGTTCCAGTACAAAGTTCTTTGTAGTATGGATTTTGCTTTTCCCATTTCCTCTTCAGCCTTACTTGTTAAAAGTAATAAGAACTGAGGCTTGTCCCATATAAGCAGCACCCAGGAAAAACTCCTAACAAGCCAAATACTTTCTCCCAGCCTGAATTTGAACTTTCTATGCACTTTAACTCTTCCTTTTGTTATGTCAGTGAACACTCAAAGTTATTTGGCTCCCCACTGCTTTGCTTTGCTTCTGTTCTCTAGAAGTCCCCTCTCTGCCTCCCCTCAAGGTCTTTTGACCACATTTCACAGAAATTCACTCACATGTTGCTGTACTGGATGTCTTGAGTACTCACCTGCCTTCAGGTGAAAACACAAGAATCCATGATGAGCTGTAATGTGAGAAATAGGAAAGTAGCCAGTAAGTCCATGTTGCTTGTCACTATTAACTTTCAAAATAATGTTTGATTTAGTTTTCACTGCTTTATTTTTCACATATTTTTCCTCTCTGCTACATAACGAAAAATAAAAGCCCTCATTCTTTTACCAAAGTCTGCTATCTCCTTTGGGACCAAGCAAAATCATATGTCTCTGTAAAAGTTAATTTGCTTGGGAGGTTTACTTCGTGTGATTCAGTGCATTTTTGAAAACACCTCTGAATTTATGCAAACTAACATTTTCCATCAAACCATGCAGAATTAAGCATCAAGCATATTATTTCGGTTTCAGAACAAATACCAAACACAAATACCCAACAGCAAAGCCAATGGGATCATCTGTCACACTTAATACCAGCAATTTCTTTTTTGTTGAGACATTTGCTTTCCTCTATTCCCTTTCCTAATCTTTAGGAGACTATTTAAACTAATCTGAAAAGAACAAAATCAGTGTCTTCTGTAATCAAATGGACATATATTTTGCAGTGAAAACCATCTGAGTCCTTTACTTGCTTATTTTATAATCTTATTTTATGATCTGATAGCCTTCTGTGATGGTATGACTGAATAGGTAGATGCAGGGAGAGCAGTGGTTGTTGTCTACTTTGGCTTCAGCAAGGCTTTTGATACTGTCTCCCATAATGTCCTCATGGGTAAGCTCAAGAAGTGTGGGTATGGAGAGCAGACAGTGAGGTGGGTTGAGAACTGACTGAACAATGGAGCTCAGAGGGTTGCGGTCAGTGGTGCAGAGCCAAGCTGGTGACCTGTAGCTAGCAGTGTTCCCCAGGGGTCAGTTCTGGGTCCAGTCTTATTCAACCTCTTCATCAGTGGCCTGGATGAAGGGATGGAGTGTACCCCCAGCAGGTCTGCTGGTAATACTAAACTGGGAGGAGTGGCTGATGCAGTGGAAGGCTGTGCTGCCCTCCGGCGAGATCTGGACAGAGCTGGGCAAAGGCAAAGCTGATGGAGTTCAACAAGGGTAAGTGTAGAATCCTACACCTGGGGAGGACCACCACCAGGTACTGGTACAGGTGAGGGGTAGACCTGCTGGAAAGCAGCCCCATGGAGAGGGACCTTGGTGGACAATAAGTTCTCCATGGGACAGCAATTTGCCCTTATGGCCAGGAAGGCCAATGGTATCCTTGGTATCCATAGAGAAGAGTGTGGCCAGCAAGTTGAGGGAGATTCTCCTCCCCCTCTACTCTGCACTAGTGAGACCACATCTGGAGTATTGTGTTCAGTTCTTGTCTCCCCAGTTCGAGAGGGACAGGGAAATAGTAGAGAGAGCCCAGCGAGAGCTACAAAGATGCTGAAGGGACTGGAACATCTCTCTTATGAGGAAAGGCTGAGAGCCCTGGGGCTGTTTAGCCTGGAGAAGAGCAGACTGAGTGGGGATCTTATGAATGTTTACAAATATCTGCAGGGTGGGGGTCAAGTAGAAGGGGCCAGTCTCTTGTCAGTTATGCCCTGTTATAGGACAAGAGGCAATGTCCACAAGCTGAAACACAGGAAGTTCCACTTCAACATGAGTAAAAAATTCTTCAATGTGAGAAAGACATAGCACTGGAACAGGCTGCCCAGAGAGGTTGTGGAGTCTCCTTCTCTGGACACTTTCAAGACCCACATGGATCTTTTCCTGTGTTGCCTTCCCTGGGTGATCCTGTGCTGGCAGGGTGGTTGGACTTGATAACCTCCAGAGGTCCCTTCCAACCCCTCCCATTCTATGATTCTATGATTCTATGATTATCTTATCACAGCATCTCCTGAGCAGTCTATCTGCCTTATGATCTGCTTATGGGACCTGAAGGATTGACAGAACAACATTTCTAAAGTTTCTCTCAGTATATAAAGTGATTGCAATCATGGATCACAGAATAAACACCTTAGCCACTTTTCTCCCTGCAGCTAAAACAGGCTAGCATTGGCAGAAAGAATAAGAAAAATCAGGAAAACCAAGATTGCTGGGGTCTAATTCACCCATCCCTGAAGTTAAAGGAAGATTTTTCACTGACATTAAAGGAGATGGATCTGCTGCTGAGGTCATACAGGCCATGGACAATATTTGAAGTTTTCCACAGAACAGCTTGTAGTATTTTTGAGTTCAAACTCAGCTGAGCTGTGAACAAACTGTGAAGTGAGTGGGAAAGCAGATGAATTCTTTTCCTGGTGTGTGTAGAACAGTGCCAGGAGCCTGAGTAGCCAGCTAAGGAACTTGAAATTCTTACTGCTGAGGAGAAATAGAACATAACTGATATTGCAAATACAAGGTGGGACAATTTATGCAACTGGAATTTAAAAATGATCAGATAAATCTTGTTTACAAAAAAAAAAAAAAAAAAGTAGGTAAAAGACGTGAGGGTGCTGTCTGTATTAGAGAGACTATTATCTGTGTTAGAGCTATTATATTTCTAGCTGTCAGAGCTAGAAAGAAAAAATGTACCATTCTTGGTGACTTCAGTTTTAAAGATTATGTTGGAGGGTGTATGCAGTCTGTAGTAAAACATCATTAAAGTTTCTAAAAATGATAGATGATAATTATCTAACTCAAAAGGTACTGAACCCAGCATAAGGTAATTCTATTTTGAGCCTCATTACATTGAATAAAGATGAACAGATCAGTGGATCTAATTACATCCATTATGGGAAAACAGGGGACAGTAATATATGTACTTGGTACTTCAAAAGAATGAATTTTACAAACCTGGACGAAATTATGAGACATAATTGTTTAGGAAGAATAAATACAGACAGCCAATTGTGAAAGCAATTTGAAAGTTGCTTAACAAGAATTTATGAGATGTCCAGAAGCCACATGTCATAATTAAGAAATAGTATGTCTATGTGTTAAAAATACTCCTACTTCAGGTATGAGGTGAATGTATCAATTAAAATTTTAAAGTTAAGCATGAATGGAAATGTGTGTCTATATATGTGACTGTGTATGCTTGTCTAAAAGCACCAGGACAAACAGCAGAAGAAAGTTAAAAGGGAAACTGCTATGGAGCGCCATATATGTGATTTCATTCAAATGCAGAGGTAGAAAAACTGACCTATAGATAAACATTAAGGGAATGAAGTAGAGGACAAATATCTATAAAACATCCAAGTAAGGAAAGCAACAGTACTGTGGAATTCAGGAATTTTGTCCAATACTTATGAGGCATGAGACAAAATAATAAAGTAAAAGATCCAAAACTGCATCCATTCCAGAAGAGTATAGAAGGTAAATCCAAAATCTGTTTATCACTAGTCAAGATGAACACCAGAAACATAGTGAGCACTTGACTGCTGGCATCCCTTTTCTTCCTTGATCATGGAATCATAGAATTGTCAGTGTTGGAAGCGACCTTAAAGATCATCTGGTTCCAATCCCCCTGCCAATGGCAGGGACACCTCCCACTAGAGCAGGTTGCTCAGAGCCCCATCCAGCCTGGTCTTA
>JANHGN010027459.1:11989-33442 GCA_024605025.1 Megaceryle maxima | reverse complement strand
TCACCACCCTCATGGGGAAGAAATTCTTCCTAATGTCTGACCTGAATCGACCTCTCTCTAGTTTTAATCCATTCCCTTCAGTCTTATCACTGCCTGACAGCCTAAAAAGTCCCTCCCCAGCTTTCTTGTAGGCCCTCTTAAGATACTGGAAAGTCACAAGAATGTCTCCCCAGAAACTTCTCTTCTCCAGACTGAACAACCCCAACTCTCTCAGTCTGTCCTCATAGGAGAGGTGCTCCAGCCCTTTGATCATCCCCGTGATGCATGCAAGTGATCCTGGCCAAGCCACAAGGACACACACACTGGTGCTGAGTATGTGAAAGCAAGAAAAATCAACAAGAGATTTTCTAACGTGAGGTAACCTTCCTCTTCTCTGACATCTCTCACTGATTTTTTTTACACCAATTTCCTACATTAACAATAGAAGCAGCTTTTAAAATTGTTCTTAACCCTCAAAACAAAACAAAACAAACAAACCAAAACCAAAAAACACAAATGTTTTTAAGTAGTCTTTGTAGAGAATAAGGAGGATGCACTCATAGCACAGGAGAACAGTGGGCCATTTTGTAATTTCTCAGGATAGGCACCATGCTATGCTGCATAAAACATTTAGAAGTTAATTCTCAGAGGTTCTGAGCTGTGTGCCTACACTCCATTGTGCACATATTCTCTTGCCCAGCAAGAGAACCAGGCATCTCAAAGGTAATTAGTCTCAGCTCTGCTAATGACCTATCTTAAGATAGGTGTGAGCTATAAATTGAGGTGCCTATATTTTCCAAGCCTAGACTTGGACAATTAACTATTAGATAATTACATTCACTATTCAACATGGATGTTAAAATGTATCTTGTTAATATTTTGAAAGCAGAATGCCCAGCAAGTTTGCACTTGGGAGATGTAACAAAAGACACATTGAATACTCATTCAATAGCTTTACATGTGGAATTTTCAGAAGACTGTGGATATCATTCTAATATTTAAAAGCCAGTTAAATCCTGTGTAGTGAAACCTGGCAACAGTTCTGAGAAAAAGAATGTAATTGTTAATACGGCTTTTAATTGATACAGAATAAAAAGCTAGGAATATAATTAGCGTCAATCATTCCAATTTTGGAGAAAGAGTACTAACAGTTCTTATTAAACACACTTGATATAATTCTTTGATGAGATTGTAATATAGGCAGTGAAAGATAAATAATATATTTAGACTTTTAAAAGGAATTTTGACACATTAATACACAACATTCTGATTTTAAAATTAGTGCAACAATAGAATACATCTTAAATGGATTAACAACTACCTAAGAGACAGATCCCCAAGAAGTAACTGTCAGTGTGAATCTATTGTCAAAGGAATCAGTTTCTGGTAGGGCTAGAAGGTTATCTAGTAGGATAATTGGCATCTGGTCCGATATTGTTTAATGTAGCTAACAGTGATCTGGAAGAAGATACAAATTCACCATCAAACACAGTGGGGGCTGAGAAGGAAAAAGAGCATGGAGGTAAACAAGGAAACATCTCTATTATTATGGCATGAGATTATGGCATTTGCTATATTCTTTAATTTAGTGCTAATAAAGCTTTATCTTCATATGCATACCAATGAAACACAGTCTTGCATTTGTTCAGTAAAATTACTTATTATAAATGACAACAAATGCTAAACAACATAATTAAATATTTTGTGGAAGTGTACTGGAAAGCATGGTTCTTGAATTTATGTCACTACTCTTCCAAGAAGATCCATGAAGGAGGCTTTCCTGTGTACTTTCTGTGCCTAACCCATGTTCATGAAGGGAATCAAATGCATAGATGGGAAAAGAGTGTTCTGTATATGGGAGAGCTGTACTAACTGAATAATTTTTAGTTAAATTCTGCTTAATTTCTTATTTTTCCATCTGATTAACTCTTATGTGAAATATTTTTCTCTTTATTTTATCATTGCTTTTTACTCTATTTTATTTCATTGTCTTTTGGCATGTCTCGACTCTGTCCATTATTTGATCTTCTTTACTTTTTAATTACTTTTCTATCTGCTTTGTTTTTCAAAATGTCATATTTCAAGTTAAAACAGCCTATGAAATGAAGTATTTTACCTGGGACTAAAAAGTCTTAAAACTGAACATTTAGGAATTTTATTATTTTCTCCGAGTGCTTGTCTGTGGTCATTTATGCATTTTTCTAAACACAATTTATTCACTGGAGAGGTGCTTGTCCTGAGGTCAAACAGTGGCATGATAGCTGAAGGACCACTTTTTGTATTCTACGCTAATCCAGATATCTAGTATTTTTAAACAAGCCTTGCAGGTGTGGGAAACACTCCCATGTAGTTCAAATATTACAGTCAAACCATCAACAAATGCAAAAATGTCATAATGTGTAGATGTAATTTGGAAATCCAGATCTACTTGTTTTGTATTTTATGTGGATTGGTAATTTCTGGTGGTAGCTGTCATAGCTTCCTCTTGGGAGTATTCTGACAAAGCTAATAAATAGCTTCTAGCTGAGACTGACCTTTCCTTACATGCCCTTTCCGCTCTTGTCTTTGCCATTTCTTCAAGTGCTGATCACCAGTTCAGCCCTAAGTCCTTTCTTCTTTCTAGGCCCTATGGCTAAGTCTACTCTGGATGTTTGACAAGGACCTCCACCCAGGCACATGTCTTCAGTCATTGACAACAAGCAGTCCAGTTCCATCTTCAGTCTAGGGTGAAAATACTCAAGTCTCGCAAATGTCTTGGGAGACAGGGGAAGATGCAACCCCCTAGGCAAGCTTTGGGTCCCTCCCTATACAGAGTAGATGGAGCGACAGCAAATAACACAACCGCTCAAGCTGAGCCATGATAGAGGACTGTTTCAAAAACTCCATCTCTCCTGTACCCAACTGTGTGAGTGCTTTTTCTCTGAGATATTCAGTTTGGTAAACAGATGACCTTAAAAAAGCATATTTAGAGCTAACATAATTGACTTTGCACTAGAACTGTTAGAAATAAAACCACTCAGACAGGAACATTTCCCAGGCAGGGCTCTAAAACTAAGAGCTGGGAGGCAATTTAAGAAACAGTTCCTTTTGGTGCTCATTTCTAATTGGTGCCTCACAGTTAAATTTGGGCATGAGAACACAGGATCAGAAGACTCAACAAGTTCAAGTGCTAGGCCAGCCTGGGCCAAATACGCATTGACAAATAGCATAGGAATTACCTGTGTCCCTGTTCCACTAGCAGAGAATCAGTGAGATGTTGGCATGCTCTGTCTACATTCTCTGTACACTCACTCATCAGAGGGGCACAAAATCCACCTTTAGCAACTTCCATGAAAGGATTTCTTTATGGAGGAGGAATTTCCCACAAGTAAGTCACTTTAAGGTGATGCTCTACAGTTACTGAGCAGCTTTAAAACAGAGAACACAGCTCAATGCCTGTGCTGTTAAATTGCATTAACAGCAAAATAAGTCCTTATTAAAGATATCTTTTTCTTTGAAATTACACTATTTAAACTCGGTGACATTCAGGAAATGGTCCTAACAGAAAGTATTGCTTTTGGAAAGGTAAGAAGAGAAGACCACATCCAAAATGGGTTTTTGAAGTTTGACAAAGGGTCTTTTGTTCTTTGAGTTCTCATGGCCATCACTAATATTTTTGGCTATTTTGTAGATAATTCACAACATGCTGATACATGAAAGCTTTTATTTTTTTCATTTTTTTATGGAAAACCCATTTTTGGCAAGGCAGGAAAAGAACTGTCACTTCCCCACATACATACCTACTGTATTGGCAAGTTCAGAGTCCTCCCATTTCTCTCTACTAACCATGCTCTGTATCCAAAAAGCTGCAAAACCAGTTATGTCCACAATGTTTGCTTTCCATTATTAACTCTGGGAAAAAGATGTCAAAGACATCAGCTGAAAGTAAAAGTGACATTTTCTGTAGAAAGCTTCAGTTCAGAAATTCTAAACTCTAAACTTTGAAACTAGCAATTACTAATATATAATTTTAAGAAAGAATATATATAGTGCAAAAAATGGGTTTGTTTAATAAGGTCTGAAATTAGAAGATGAAAAAATAAATCACTGCAAAACCCCCCACTTCTCTCATCCTGTGGTCTGTGTTAGGTGCCAAATAAAATTGTTTGATATAAACAACAGCAAGGAGATGTTAGAGGTTAGAATTATGGTATGCTCTGATTAAACTAACAATTAAGCATGGAATAGCAGATGCCTGTGGGGAGGACTGAAAATGGCTGTCTTAATGTGATAATACCTCTGAAAAACATGGTTTGGTTTATGTTAAGGCTAGTCATATAAATGTTAATAGACTAAACTCATCAGGGGAGAAGCCATTGTGTGGGCAAGGCCTGTGCTGACACTTACCTGTGGTTTAATTATACAGTGACCCTTTGGGTCAGCAGATGCCATTTGAACTCCCAAATGCAGGTTAAGAGGCAAAATAATAATGCTGTGAGTATGGAACAAATGAGATATACTTGCTACAAACTACAAGGAACTGAGAAAACATCATTGTTCTTATATTAATATGGAATATGGCTCTGTGGCTTTTATCTTCCTGATTTTTTCATAGACTTGGTTTATCTGTGATGCTTCTAAACGTGATCCGTTGTCTAAATGTTCTCCAAGGATTGTTTTCATAGGAAAGAAATCACATTTTGTTCTTTAGGTAACTAAGTAGCTTGCCAGTTAGTGAAATCCACAATTAAAAATGGCATGGTATCAAAAGGTGCTGTTACATGTGTGCTACCTACAGACTGGATACAAACAGATATCTAGTTCTTCTAAGAAAGTAGACTGGTAGATGGCAGAAATAGTAGAATTTTGAACACTTCTGTGAAGTACAGAAGAAATGTTAATTACACTTCAAGCTAATTGGGTCACAAGACCTGTATTAGAATGGAGATGAGCCATTGGAGTGGGGAGATCTGGGTGACTGAAGTACCACAAACTATGTAGTTGAACATCCCATCTCCTAAATGAAATTACACCTGTGACATACAAAACCATTGCTGTAAATGTCAGTCCAGTCCTCAAAACGGGCAAGAATGAAGACCCCAGAAACTACAGTCCAGTCAGCCTCACCTCCATCCCTGAAAAGTGATGGAACAGCTCTTTGTGGAGGTCACCTCTAAGCATGTGGAGGAAAAGAAGGTTATCAGAAGTAGTCAGCAAGAATTCAACAAGGGGAAACGATGCTTAACCAATCTGTTAGCCTTCTGTGATGGTGTGACTAGCTGGGTAGATGAGGGGAAAGCAATGGATGTTGTCTACCTTGATTTCAGCAAGGCTTTTGACACTGTTTCCCATAACATCCTCATAGGGAAACTTAGGAAGTGTGAGTTAGAGGAGTGTTCAGTGAGGTGGATTGAGAACTGGCTGAATGACAGAGCTCAGAGGGTTGTGATCAGTGGCACAGAGTCTAGTTGGAGGCCTGTAGCCAGTGGTGTTTCCCATGGGTCAGTACTGAGTCCAGTTCAGCATGTTCATCAACGACCTACAAGAAGGGATGGAGTGTACCCTCAGCAAGTTTGCTGATGATACAAAACTCTGGAGAGTGGCCAACACACCAGAAGGCTGTGCTGCCCTTCAGTGAGACCTGGACAGGCTGGAGAGTTGGGTGGAGCGGAACTTCAAAAAGTTCAACAAGGACACATGTAGACTGCTGCACCTGGGGAGTAATAGCCCCATGCACCAATACAGGTTAGGGGATGACCTGCTAGAGAGAAGCTCTAGCAAGAAGCACCTGGGAGTCCTGGTGGACAACAGGCTTACAATGAGTCAGCAATGTGCTGTTGTGGCCAAGAAGGCCAATGGTATCCTGGAGTGCAATAAGAGTGTGATCACCAGGTTAAGAGAGGTTCTCCTCCCTGTCTACTCTGCCTTGTTGAGGCTATATCTGGAGTATTTGGCTTCCCGGTTCAAGAGAGACAGGGAATTACTGGAGAGGGTCTGACGGAGGTCTACAAAAATGCTGAGGGTACAGGAGCATCTCTGTGATGAGGAAAGGGTGAGAGACCCCAGGCTGTTTAAACTGGGGAAGAGAAGACTGAGAGGGGATGATATAAATATCTTATCAATTTAATATATTTATATTATTATAAACATTTTGTCCCAGGTTCATGAAGGATCCCCAGTTGACAAAGGACAGTGCTCACACACACAACTAATAAGCAAAAACATTGTTATTCAAGCAAACCCAACTAGTTACTTAACATCCCATATACACACCAACCCCAAGGTGGTAGACAAACTGCCGAGCAGGAGGAGGGCATGTAGTGTGGTGCTCCAGAAGAGGAGTCAGTAGGTCCTAATGCCTTCTGAAGGGCATCCCCTGCATCAAGATGTGCCTCAGGTTGACCTTCTGAAAATTAATCCTTCACGAACCTGGGACGTAAGTGGCAACGAGGATGGGATTCCCATAGTATAAAGGCAACATGTGTATGTGTGCAAGTGGGAGCAGTGGGGCTTGGTCAGTGGAGCGTGTAGCTGCACTAAGAGATGCCACCACCATCCTCTGTGAACCGGGAATCCTTCAGGAACCTGGGACACATTAAATATTGGCTAATATAGTATAATAAATATATTATACTATAGTGTTATAGGAAATATATTATAATTATTAATATTAAATATAAATATCTAAAGGGCGGTGTCAAAAGGATGGGGCCAGGTTCTTTTCAGCAGTGCCCAGTGACAGGACAAGGGACAACAGGCACAAACTGCAACATAGGAAGTTCCATCTGAATATGAAGGAAAACTCTACTTTGATGTTGACAGAGCACTGGAACAGCCTGCCAAGAGAGGTCATGGAGTCTCCTTCTCTGGACACTTTCAAGACCTCCCTGTATGTGTGCCTATGCAACCTAAACCTGGTATACCTGCTTTAGCAAGGGGATTGGACTCGATACTCTCCAGAGGTCCCTTCAACCACTACTACTCTGTGATTCTCTAAATTAAGTAATTGAAAATAACCAGAAAAGGTAACCAGTCAATAATTTTATTATTATATTATAGAAACATAGAGTGGTAGGAGTTAGAAGGGACCTCTGGAAAGCACTGAGTCCAACTCCCCTGCCAGCAAAGGATCACCTAGGGCAGGCCACACAGGAACAGATCCAGGTGGGTATTAATAATTATAACTGAGGTATTTCCGTTTCAGTACACAAAGGCATAAACCTTTTTAATTGAAATGTACTAGGGCATGGATTTAATGATTCTTCCAGCTCTAATTCAGCTGAAAGCTAGAGATACCTTCATCTAGAGTGAAGCCTGGTGAAACGGGCAATGCTGTTTGTTGTTTGTCATTGACTTAGAGAAAAAATACTGCTCTCATTTAAAGACTTCTAATTTTTTTTTTTCCTGGTTGATGCTTATCACCACAATCTGCCCTAAAAGGACTGCTATTTTGTGGCTGGAAGAAAAGGAGAACACTTTGTATACACAGATGATTATTTAGTGTTTGAAAAATTGCCTCTCTTCAGAGCCCTCTTTATGGTTCAGTTCTGGGAGTACTTGGATCACTTCGAAGTGAGGTGCTAGGTATAAACCCTACAAAGCTGACACAGGCATCTGCCTTCTTGATGAGCTCCAGCAGAGCTGGGGGTCCTAGGCTGCCCTCACAGAAACTCTCTGTTGGGTATAAAACCTGAGGGAGGTGATAGAAAACACCAAAAACAGAAGCATGACTGGAACACTTTTCTCCTGCATGGCCTCATGTCCAGAGTTGTGGATGGAAAAGTCTGAAATTAAGATTTAGGCCATTAAACTCACCTTTTTTCCTTTGGGTCACAAAAGCAGTCAGTGGCACTACACACTCAGGAAGTGAGAGAGGTTGAGTGGTGCACCCCTTCTGGGAGGAGGTTGCTTCCATTGGGGATTCGTGGGCTTTTCAAGAGCAGATAAGGTTGCTCAGGTTGGTCAGAAATAGATTTTAGATGTGTATGATCTAAATCAAATCCTTCTGTCAGGCCAGAATAGCAAACATGAGTATAAATACTCGTATTTCATCATGTCATCAGTGCTGTAAGAAATATTGAAGTAAAAATTTCTGTAGGACTAGTTAACTGTATTTGGTTTCTTCCCTACCTTTCTTCAGTCGTCAAGAACAAAAACTCCTGACCAGTCTGACTAATGTGCATTGCTTAATTTCAGCTTTGTAGCATAAAAAGAAAAATGTCACGGAAGCATCTTTCCTAAATTAGCTCTTTTTATGAGTAACTATTGTTCAAGGGTTTTGTTGGGTTTGTGCTGATGGAAATTAAACCACATAAAAGTGTCATTTGTCCTAAATATAGAGAAGAAAGAGGGAAAAAGACAAAGAACTACACACAGTGTTCTGTGAAACTAAAATGCCTTTTTTTTTTTTTTTTTTAGTGGATAAAACAAGTATAATTCTGTTCCTTTCAGAAACTGTTTAGAGAAAAGTATGTCTGTATGTTTTACATGTATTTTTAAACACCTAAATAAGTTTGCATAGTCTAGAATCTCCGCTGTGAGAAGAATCATTTCGGCAGTGGATTTAAAAAGAACAAAGGCTGCATGAGGCACACAGAAGCCACAGAGGAAGCACAAGCAAAGTCTGATGTCATTCTAATGCCATTTTCTTTCCAGAGGTCTGTTAACAATTTTTGGACCAAAAGGAATTGTCATTATTGCATCTATCTACAGTGCTATTTTTTAATTTGACTGAAACTTGTACAGATGATGGTACAGTTGCTTAATTTTACTGATATTGAACCTGTTTCATTAATATGCATGTTGACTGAATAACTGCCTATGAACCTTCTAAATTGTGCTTCTAATCACATCAGCATTAAATATTAACTAGGAACCTGACTCTATCGTTCAGTTGCATTCCCTTTTTCCTAGCTTATCATACATGCGTGTCAACAGGAGCCGTTATTTTTGCTGATAATTTCATCTATCATAAATAAACACATTTCTTGTGATTGTTACTTATTTAGCTGAATGTAGCACTACATCCCCTGTGCAGTTAGGTGAAGGCAATGTTAAATGGAGGGCAGGTTTGGGAGTGTGGCTTCTAGCAAACATTTTACCTCGGGCATTTTGTGCTATCTTTTCTTTCTCTTTTTCCTCTTTAGGGAATATTTGTCCTAGGATTGCCATATGCTCTTCTCCACAGTGGATACAGTGGCCTGTTTCTTATTATCTTGGCTGCAGCATTATGCTGTTACACAGGCAAAATTCTAATCGCTTGCCTGTATGAAGAAAATGAAGATGGGCAGCTCATAAGAGTGAGAGACACGTATGAAGATATTGCAAATGCCTGCTGCAAAAAGCTGTCTCCCAAACTAGGTGGCATAGTTGTCAATGTTACCCAAGTGATGGAACTGATCATGACATGTATTTTGTATTTGGTTGTTAGTGGGAACTTGCTGTCACATAGTTTTCCGTATGTACCTGTGACTGAGAAAACTTGGTCTGTAATTGCATTTGTTACACTGCTGCCTTGTGTATTTATCAAGACTCTCAAAATTGTTTCCAAACTGAGCCAGCTTTGCTCCTTGGTCCATTTCATTATCATCCTTGTAGTGATGACTTACTGTCTCACACAAATACATCAGTGGTCCTGGGCAAAATTCAGACTCTCCGTTGAGTTTGAGGACTTCTTGGTGTCTGTAGGGGTGATCATTTTCAGTTACACTTCACAAATATTTCTTCCCACACTTGAAGGTAACATGAAAAACCCAGGGGAATTTAGATGTATGCTGAATTGGACTCACTTTTTTGCTTGTGTCTTGAAAACAACCTTTGCACTGACTGCATTCTTGACCTGGGGTGAAGAGACAAAGGAAGTTATTACTGACAACCTGCCATCATTTCTTCAAACCCTAGTGAATTTGTGTCTCTTAACCAAGGCTCTTCTTTCTTACCCTTTGCCCTTTTTTGCAGCCACAGAAATTGTGCATGCTTGTATTTCTAAAGGCAACCATTCCAATTACAGATCTCCACTATTTGCCCTGGGTGTAAGAGGCTCATTTCTCCTGTCAACTCTGCTGATGGCCATGTTCATACCACATTTTGCCCTGTTGATGGGTTTAGCAGGTAGTGTAACAGGTGCTGCTATGACTTTTATTCTTCCTTCTCTCTTCCACTTAAAACTTAAATGGAAAAAAATATCCTTCTTAGAGAAATGTGCAGATATCTCTGTTTTTGGTTTGGGTTTCCTTTGCAGCCTTGCAGGCATAGTTTGCTCAATAAAAGGGCTGCTTGAAGTATTTGGAGGAGTGTAAAAAAGATTTCCTTAAAGCAAAATAAGGCCCAAATGTTATAAATGCCTTTACCCCATTAGTCAGTATATAAGAGATTTTGTCATTAGGTAAAGATTAAGCATATGCTTAAATGTTTGCAAGATCAGGGCTTTAGCTGTAGAAGCATGTGGCTCTAGGCAAAAGGAAAATAACCTTTATAGCCAAAAAAAGTACCAAATTACCCCTATTTAAAATGTTGAGAGGAAAGGTATGGGAGATAGTTTAACAAGAACATAATTTTAAATTAATCCTATGCGGTTTTGTTCACACGTGACATGTACATCCTAAAATGGTTACTGCAAGTGATTCCACCAATTTAACCAGAATTTCTCAGAGGGTTAGATACTGTTCAGTCTCAAAGTTATCATGTCTAGCTTGCAGGATATAATAGAGTTTCAGAGAGTTATCATTGCAAACGGATGAGATACCATTTCACATTATTGGCAGAATATAATTCAATATGTGAACGGAACAAATCAGTGAAATTCATTTTTGACTTAAGACAAGTTCTACTACTTCTTTTCAAATGAGCAGGCAAAAAGCGAACTCGGTTTACAAGAGCTTTGAAAGCCTGCTTTTATCATGAATTCAAATGGGAATGCAGTCAGAGTAAAATGGGTATTCTAACAGCTCATAGTCATGGAAAAGGGAATTTGTTCTCAAAGAAGCCATAGCCAATGACTGCACTTTTTCTGCAAGTCTAATTCCTAAGTTTCATGCCCCTGCAATGCAGTTATTCTATTGGTTGGTTTACAAGAAGTGTCACTGGTAGCATGAAAACGTTACTATGCAGTTCACTTTCCCTGTTAGGCAGGAAATGTCTTTGATCTTTGTGTTTTGTCTGATGATATTGAAAGCTCAATGAAGTAAATCAAGCTCAATAAACAGACACATAGTAAACTTCATGTACGACTTGCTAGATCTTTAACTTTAAAAGATGTTGGCTTAATAAAAAGATCAATGTGGCAAAGTATTCCACATTCGTGGTAAAACATCATGACAAGAAGCAATCTAATCAGAGCACTCTAATGAATGCATATCGTCTTACTGCACTTAATCTGTGTTATATTAAGTAATGGTTTGAAAGAAGTTTACATCTTTGTTATGAACAATTTCACACAACCTTCAACTGCATCATATCAAATCTTTGCATGCCTATGTAAGACTGAATTATAAAGTAAAAAGCCTTGTAGTAACTGCTTGACTAAATTATTTTGCAATGTAGTATCTTAGCATTAATGCTGCTGTCCTGCGTGAGCAACAGTGACCTCTCAAGGCTGATTTGCTGAATGATAGGTAACATGCAATTAAACTTAAGAGAGGAGTTCTGATAAGCCTTGTATGTCACCCTGTTCCTTTCTTTGCCTCCTAATGTATGCTTGCCATGTGGAATAGTGATGAAAAGTATATTAGAACAGGTTAAATGTGTAATTACAAAATTATTAAGAAAACCGAGGCAATAACTAGTCTCTTAGAACTTGTATTACTTCTTAGGTACAATGGGTCAAATTCTGCACTCAAATCCACAAGTTTAATTTATTGATATTGATATTTATGCTGGAATAAATAGAGGTATGTGTTTTTAAGGAGTCTTTTTTTCTTATGTAAAATGTCAAAAATACATTACTCACTGAAGTACTTGAAAGCCTTTTATTATCCGTATGACACAGTCAGAAGGATATTATTACTTGGATGATGCCAATGAAAGAGTACCTTTACTTTCTGTGTGGAGAAGTTTCACAGATAAACAAATACGCAGGAACAGTATTTGTTCTATTTATCCTGTATAAATCTCTCAGGACAAAGTGAAGTTGTGCAAAGAGTTTTGTAAAAACTCTTTCAGCTACTTTACTTAAAAACTGCCCACAAATAATTCACCATTTTTTCACATCTACTTTTATTTAATGTGTTCTGCTTCTAACTCTTCAGAAATTCTTGGAATTGCCTCAGTGCATTTGCTGTTGAGGAAAGTTTGGAAATGGGGCAAGCACTTTATTTGTATGGCAGTTCTAGGAATTCCCTGGCTCATCAGAGTGATTCAAAACTGGGCCTTCCTTTTCTCAGCCTTTTCAAGAAAGCAATGCCTATTTCTTTCAAATCAAAGATAGTCTTCCCCCCGAGTCATGCTCTCTCACGCAAACTCTTTCTTACATGGAGATGATTCATGTTTTATATGACATGTACTATTATTGTGCTTATTTAAACATTTACATAATCTCAGTTAATATTGGGGAACAGCAATGACTACAACTGACAAGTAAATACAACTGTAAATGCACAAAAGTGAAAGGAAAATCATCCAAGTACAAGGCCTCAAGAGGTCACTTAGCGGAGGCCACAAGATTAAGAGTGAAAACATAGTTGAAGATTCCCTTTTTGTGGCCAGCACTCAGCAATTCTGAAGTGTGCATTGTTGTAGGACACAAAAGCTGTATAAGCTTCCCTTTTAAGACATGGCCAGACATCTTCATGAGAAACTGTCTTCTGGGGTCAAGTTTAAATGAACCTTGCCAACTCAGAAAGGCAGAGATACACTGACACACCCTACAGTTCAAGCCTGAGTGTGGTACTCAGCACATGATAAAGACAGAAATAAATATTCATTAAATAAGGCTGACTCACTGGATTTCATTTCCTAAAACCCACAACTGTGTATTTTTAGATATAGACTTATTTCTGAAGACTTTCCAATGGCAAAATTCTATTAATAAAGTACATAAGATATTTGCAACTGTCTATATTAGACATTAAAATACCATTTATAGAATATGTTCAGAGAATCTAGAAAGGTGGTATTACCCTCCATTATGAACCAGGAGGGACTGTATTTATCTATATAATGACTATTGGTAATTTCTGTCACTATATTTATACTACCAATCATTAGAATCACTGAAGCTAGAAAAGTAAAAGACTGACTAAATATTAATCTATTATTTTGGCCACTCTTGGATTATACACTGTAATATGATGGTGCTTTATCAAAATTAATTGTGAAAGCAAACAACCAACAGTAGTGAATATGAAGAAAATGCTAAGTGCTCTGAAATAAAACATTTTCAAAGTCTTCTTGCTTCATTTGTTGTGCAAGCATGTGCAAATATGAGTAAAGGAACCTGGGTTTGGTTTTGGTTTGGTTTTGTTTTTTAAACAAGAATACCACAAGCATTGCCCAAAATGCTTCACCCATTTCATGGCGATTACAGTGTCAACACCAAACCCTGAATTCCTACTTCTAACAGTAGTTATGCAGATTTAAGTCAATCAGACTACTCTAAAATGAAAATATAGGTTCAACTAAGGTATCTCTTGCAGGTAAATTGAGGAACTTCAAGTGTTTATTTATTAAGGCTTTCAAAAGCTGAAATCTGAAGTTAGGGTGAAACCCTTACTGACAGTGATTCAGTGGGAGTATCAATGACTTCAGTGGACCAAGGCTCTAATGTCTATAATCCATTAACAATGCTTAATTTATTTTCTACACCTAAGCCTGGCCATCTCTTCATAACTGAAGTTCCCCTTCTGCATTATCACACCTTTTCTCTTTTTCCAGCAGTGAGATAAATGTTTTCCCCGTTGATCCTACTAAAACATTACAGAGATGCCAGAAGACCTATTGAAAGAAGTTCTTACAGCTAGCACTGTTTCATTAACTCTTCATCCTCGAAGACTCACTTGATTTTTATTTTGTAAAGTGAATTCTGAACTACATGTACAAAATTTACTTTGCCTTAATTGGTTACTCTGCAAATGTGATTGTACAAAAATGAATCGAATAAGATGTCCTATGAATGCTTCATTAAATCAAGTTTCAATTTTAAGTGGGTTTTTTTTTCAGAACTGCAACATTTTTAAAACTGATAGCTGATTCTTAGAAATCATGTATCCAGTTCTCCTACATTATTATTAATTATCTGGATGATCTATTGGTCTTAGGAAATATTTATCTTACAAAATTGCGTAGAAAAGGAAATGTATCTCAAAAAATATTTTGACAGTACGCTGAGATTTAGTTGTCCCAAGAGCTCATATGGGAAATAAAATGTTGGAAAATTTATTGTGTTCTGTAGGAGCTGGTACTGAATTTGAAAATACACCATTTGAAAACCACTTAAGTAGTTTTCTCCACTGCTTAAGTATTTGTCAATCTGTTGCCACTTTGAAGTTAACTGTTTTTCATTCTCCTGAGGTGTCATTACCTTTTTTATGTGGTCACCCCCCAAACTTCTACTATATTTGTCTTCACACTGCTTCTTAGAGGGAAGAAGATTCCAAAATCTTCATTGTACAGTTGCAAAGCCAATACTCAGAGCATAGATTAACCCAAAAAGGAATCCAAATGAACTTCTAGGTTAACACTCTTCGCTATACCATGCCTTCATGGTGATCCTGATAGTCAACACTTCTTTTTTTTCCCCTCCTTCATCCTTCATTTTATATACTCTGACAGTTTGTGCCAGGATAACATGGAGGTACATAACACTGCAAGCAGCCCATTATGCAGCATAAATATTTAACTGAAAGCTGCCTTTCCCATTTAACTTTTTTGTCTTTTAAGGTAGAAATATAAAGAGATTCAGGGAAATAAGGTAGCTAAATAATTATATGTAGACGAAGCAGCAGGTGATATGAAAGAAAAAAATATGCATGGGAGGTAAATTAAAGATACAGCGAATGCAACAAAAAAGGTAAAAGAAGAGAGGAGACAAAAAGAAAAAAGTGTGGTGAGGGACTGAAAGAGGAACTAGCTGGGAACTAGCAAAAAGTGAGAAGTTCAGAGCAAGTAAAAAGGAAAAGTAAGATCATAGAAAGGAAAAAGCTCAGAAGGAGAGAAGGGGAAGGCAAAGAGAGAGAAATCGTCTGATGTAAGAATAACATCGCCTGTAAACATTTTCTACAGTTTTGCACAAACAGTAATTCAAGCTTCTCTAGTTGATGCAAGTCAATATATTCTGTGTGTGAACTGTTTTCATTTCTTTCCCTTCCCCAAACCTCTCATGAATTCTAAACATTTAAAATAAAATCCTTTTCATTTCTCTGGAATTATTTTGATGTTTAATGTTTTCTGTTTCCCAAAGGAATTTGAAAAAATGCTAAATAAATAATATTATAAGCAAATTCTATTTCTCTGTGCATCCTTATCTATTCATCTTCCTGACCTCTCCTACAGCTTTGATTCAGAGATATGCACTACTTCTAAGCTGTTATTGCCCAGCAGCCCCAAAGCCAGTGCAAAAAGATCTTTAAATGGGAAAAATCCTCTTACAATGATCACCACAGAGGGTCTTTTGCACCTCGGACCAGAACCAAAGCTAATATCCCTGCAGAATCCCCAGTCTGGAAATGGTTTAGAGCCACTGAGGTGCTGCTAGCAAACTCCAGTCAAGCAGGAGCTGGGAAAAGATAACTTTGAGATGGCACTGTACTGTACCTCTTTTGCTCCTTAGGTGACACAACATGTAAAATGACAATTTCTACCAGGATACAAATGAAAGCATCCCTGTAAGCTTTATCCCCATGGTAACAGGGACCTAATTAGCCCTTCAGGTCCCCCAAAATCAAGAATGTGTGGGAACAAGATCCAGTTCCCTCCCTCCAGTTCCCACCAGCAGAAGATAGGGCTGCCTTTGGATACAATGTGAGTAGCAATCCAAATTCTGCATGGATGCTTCAAAGAAAAAGATTTACTACAACACAAAGAGGAGTTTTACCATTCCCTTTCTTTGCTAATTCTAACACACTAATGGTGACACAGAGAATAAGACATGAAAGATTTTTTTTAATAGCTAACCAAATAAATAAATGCAATGGGAAAGACGATAGGATAAGGATCTAGAGGAGCAAATTTGGAAGTGACTAGAGAAACAAAGCAAAGAAAGGAAAAAAACCAACCAAACAAACAAACCCAAAACACAAACCCACTAAGAGTGCAATGGAAAAGAAATTGAAAGGTATAAAGTTAATCTTCATTTCACTCTATGCAAAAGTGAACATAAAGTAAATAATAGCTGAAATGTAAGTATGGCATCAAGGTTATCTTTTACCCTTGTCTTCTGGCTTCACTGATAGGTTTAAAAGGGACTGAGTTTAGTAATTAAGCCTTGCATCCTATTCATGTGTCATGGGCTACCATTTAAAATGCTATTTACTCTTCCTACACAAGACTTTTTGACATCGATAAAATTGTTCGTATTAAAAAGGTAAAGCAGAGCAACAACAACACAAAAAAGAAAAAAAAAAAAGACAAGAAAATTAATAATTAGCAATGAATGCAGAGTCTAGTACAACTTAGGCCAGGAACCCAGAGAACATAGGACATACGGCTATGTCAACAGGTTGCCACATTGTCAGTGCTTTAGCAATGATCATAATTTGTAATAATAATGTAATGAGCAAGGGTAGGTTGAAGGCAGAAGGATTAGAGGAGAGCACTCAGCACACATAAGCCATGCTACATCTACCAAATTCCCAGTGCAGCTGCCTCAGGGATACTAAGCCTCATGCAGACATCTGCATCCCCTTGTTGCCATCTGTGGCTTGCATCTCTGGTGCTACCACTCATGACGATCTGCACAGTTGCAAAGGCATAACCCTGCATGAGCAGAAAATATCTGCTCCCACACCTGCTTGCAGGGAGCATGGCTAGCACCCAATCCATAGGATACAAGGGCTTTCCTGAGATTTAATCAGCTGTTAACTAATCCTAGGAGTGATAGCTGCAGAGAGGAATGTCTTGCCAGCTGAGATATCAGATGGGAGCACAGAGCAGGCATTAAGTTATCAGTTTTATTAGTCAACACTAATCTCATTGGTACAGACTTGCTAATTCCTCTTCGGGAGAAAGTTTTATTAAGAATAGTGTGATGGGAATCTGAAATGGGTCAGATTTAAAAGGGGAGTCAACCTAAATAAATCCATATCAAAGGTAGGTCAACCTTTCTGTTAGTGTTCCCAGAACTGGAGCATTCTGTCTTACTGTAGCACAAGGTATCTTATTGGAGCACAGAAACATAAACAAATATAAGGAAGTAGATCAGAAACAGATAATTTATAAACAAATTTCTCCTCTGCCCCCGACATTGTTATTGAGCAGACCCCTTCCTTCACTCTCACCCTCACACCTGCAATTCAGAGACTTACTAAGTTTGCAACAAACTCCGCTTTCTCCCCTCGCTCCCCAGAAAAAGACATTTCCATCACAATTAAAGCCCAGCAAAATGACTGCTTCCTGTTCTTCTTAGGTATACCCTCAATCTCTGTGTGTGCTGTTAGTCCCTGCCTCTCTCACTTGCACCACAAGCAACTTGCCTCTGTGTGTTTTGATCAGTTTTCAGGAAAGAAACAACTTCCCCAAACCTCCACAGGCTGCTCTTAACTTGGTGTAGCAGCCAGGGCAAGGGAAGCCTAAGCAGGCAGCCTTCTCTCCTAGTTCACTGGTTCCAGTTCAATGTGCTACTTTTCCATGATAATCTGCAAACAGGTAACTAAACTCATAGGCTGGTTAACACAGGTGTTCATTTGAGTTAAAAAAAAAAAACCAAAACCAAAAAGTTAATGCACCCATCATCTTTCTAATCATAACAGTCACACACCTTATTATTGTGGGCACAACCTTAATCCTCTAGGAACAGAAGTCATGCAAAACAAGACAAGTTATGACCAAATAAAATACATCTGCTTTATTTATTGCAGGTAAACCTACTGTCAGCTTGATAGCTTACACTTCACAGTGGCTGTGTGCATGAAACATGTTGAACGATCAGGCCCTAAAATACCAATTCAAATCCATTAAACATCATGCTTTTTTATGCTCTCAAACTCTGTTAGTCACCCAAATAAATTAAAAACAAACAAACAAACAAAAAACCCGCAACAAATCAATCTTGCCATAGCATAACCATAGAGAGAACTCAAGGCTATTGTGTAATGCATCAGTGGAGTCAGGAGCACAGAACAGCTATTTTCAGAGACCTGGAGTGGCACCAAATAGGATGAGAGAACACAAATTGCAGGACTTTCAAGAGCTGTTAAGACCATGGATGTCAAAGAGGAAAAGGCTGTATCGGAAGTCCTGAAGAAGTCCTACACTACTAGAATGGACAATATGAGCAGCTCTGAAGGATGCCTCTTAAATGTCTAATGCAAAGCATCATCCCTGAATGCTGTCCATCCAGGTTCATCTTGCAGATCCAAACCCTCAGACAGGAGTCAAGGCTACAGTCTAAGACTTATTTGTAGGCCTAACTTGTTTGCCTACCTGGGAACAAAAGACCAGCCTCTATTTTCAATGACACTCTACCTATTTTAACCCCAGAAGTTGGAAATCTGGTCATTTGACAAGACCATCAGCTGAAGCAAATGCAGTATCTTACTTGATGTCCAGCTTTTCTGTCAATGCAGTATTTTAGCCTAGGGCCTGATTAGGATTCTTTTAGGGTGATTGAACTTGGTAAGCTTCTGGAATAGCACTAAGCCAGTACAATTGGAAGAGGGTCTTATAAGAGATCTAGCCTCTTAATGACATATGGTCAAAAGGTTACTTTTAAAACCAAGAAGTCTTCTTGCCTTCATTTTTCAGGTCTGCAGGTTTCTTCTTGTCTGAATCTGGGGCTGTGGCTCTGAGATTTTCTTCTAAAGACAGAATAAGGGAAACAAAGCTTTTGAATACTGGCTTGGTATGGTAGAAATGGAGCACTGGACACAGAATTTTAATGCCTGGGGCTTCTGTATTTTACTGCTTAATGTTATTAGAACTACTGATAAAATATTGCTTTATCTCAATGATTAACTTATAATACATAATACATAACATATTATATATAAGGACAATGATTTCATTCACCATGGAACTGAAACAATCTTAGAATATATAACATTGAGTTCAGAATGGAATTGGATAAGAAAAGCTAGGTGAGAAAATATAATTTTTTATCTTCCTGAAAATAGACACCATTGATATTCTAGGTAGAAGAAATTGTAAGACAGTAAGTATTACTAATAATGGTCATATTAAAAAGTATGACTGAACACAATATGATCAGAATTTTTCTTTTATGCAAGAATGACCATGTACAGTATCATCTATTTAGAAATTATAGACCTAGGTCATGTTTATTTCATTGAAGTTTCCCCCCTCCTCCCCAAAATTAAATAGCAGGGAGCTGTGGAGGGAGAAAGGTACAACAAATCCATAAACTAAGGCAGAGGTCTTTGAGACAATATGGAATTTCCCTGCCTACAGTATAATTCATAATCTTTGAAAACCTTAGCTTTATGGAAAAATGCTATTTCATTTCATATAAGAAACCTATAATATATTCTACTTCAAAGATCTTGACAAAAACAGGTGAGAAAATCATCCAGAGCTGTTTTATGCTACAGCCTACTGTATGAAAGGCAAAACAGAGAGCAATCTGCTGTTTTAATTACATGCTTGGAGCAAATGCAATATCTGCAGCTTTAATAAACATTGACCCTTTAACTGAACGTGCCCTACAAACACGTTAATGCCCATCTGGGAAATAATCCAATGAAATAATCCAATCTTACCAACAGGGAATGACTGCTAGATCGGCAAGTGAGGACTCATACACTTGGGGCTTCAGCAGGCTGTTCCCTATTAGCTTGTTGCTGGAGCTGTGCACCTTTCATAGAATTTTTCATCTTTTAAAAGCAACTTGAAAACCTGGTTGCCCTGAAATGAGTCAAACTAACATCACTGTGAAATTAAGCTCACTTGGGTTACACAGACATCAGCTGGCAGCAAAAAAAAAAGAAAACTGAATCTCTCTTTGCTAGCTTCACCCCTTGCTTCACAGAGGTGCTATTATTCACAGCAAAAGGGAGATGATGTTACAATTGCTTGCCTTCTCTTCACTAAGTCTGCTGAATGGAGGCTGTGGTAAAAAAATAAAGCTGGGGAGACTCTTCAGAAAATTGACTGAATCCAGAAAAACTCCCAAGTGCCTGGAAGGACCTAGCCCAGTCTAAGAAGTAAAGGCTATACCCGCTTCTCTCTATTACCACCCTGATGTTTATTGCCACCAGTTGTTCTCAGACAATGGTGAAAGATTCCAGACTTCCAAAATTTTAATGTTACAAAGGGCTACAAAGTTGTAACTGGCTAGTGCCTCACGGCTAGGTAAAATCTCTCTGAATCCGTGAGGTCCAGCCAGATCAATTACTGTGTTAATTTAGAGCCACTGCATCCTGATAGTTACCATTTTCCAAGCGCAGAGAAGGATTGACATTACAGGCAATATATATCTGCTGGCATAAATATAAGTCTGGCAAAAAGAGTAAGAAAAGAGAGGAACAGATAAGTAGTTGATTTGCCCAGGGTTCAAGAAAGAAATCTTTTCCATTTCCTGCCCAAGTGTTCTATTAATTTTTCCTATAATGGCATATGTTTAAATTGCATGTATAGGTCCCTACCTACTGGTCCATAAAACTTTTTTTTTTCTTTTTTTTTTAAATATGGATTTGTATCCAAGGACAAAAAGTGATGTCAGACTCCAGTCATTTTTGTTGCAGCAACTGGGGGCTGCTAGAGCAAGTTTCCATTCATGCCACAACAAGGCCTTGCAGTGCTACAGGCTTGGGGAAGAGTGGCTGGAAAACTGACAGAAAGGGACCTGGCGGTGCTGAAAGAGTTCTACAGTATAACTAGTTTTGTTCATTTTCAATCTACCCCTCAAAAATATAATTTGAGCTCTCACTAGCTTTTGTAGGAAAAAAAAGTCACTGACTGTTCACATTCTCCAGGCCATGATAACTGTACAAAATTAAGTTGTCTCTCCCTGGCTGAAGTGTCCTAAACAATTTACTTGTTTGTCTTATGGAAGCTGTTTTATCTCTTTGATCACTGTTATTGTCCTTCCTTGAACCTTTTCTAGTTCTGCCCTGTCCTTTCTGGGGATGAGAGATAGGAGGGAAGACCAGAAACACGGTATTTAAAAGTGGACATAGCTTGACATGCTGTTTTGTTCTCTATTCCTGCAGTAATAATTTCCTGCTCTTTTATTGGTAGCATTGTTCTTGCTGTGGTGGCCCAAGGACATATCAAACAGGCTTGGAAATAAAGAAAAAAGTTAATATGTTTATCAGAACAGATGAGGAAAAGAATTAAAAAAAAAAAAAGAAAGAAAAAAAAAAAAGAAAAAAAAAAAAAAAAAAAAAA
>JANHGN010027459.1:0-11889 GCA_024605025.1 Megaceryle maxima | reverse complement strand
AAAAAGAAAAAGAAAAAGAAAAAGAAAAAGAAAAAGAAAAAGAAAAAGAAAAAGAAAAAGAAAAAGAAAAAGAAAAATACTTTTGGCATATGTTTTGCAAAGGGGGTCATATGCTGAAGAACAACTGTAACACCTAAAAATCTGTCTTATTTTGTAGTTGTTTTTACTGAAGAGGAAACTGATGTTTTCACAGCAACACGTGTTACATGCCCAAGACATTTTTTTTTTTTGTCTTGGGTGGTAGCATCTAGTACAGAGTTTATCACCCTGCATGTAAGTTAGGATTATTTTTTCCTACGTTCTGTGTTACTTTGCAGAAATGATAATAACTGGTCTGTAATACCAGAATACCTAATGGGGATGCTTGTAAAAAAATCCTGTTGTAGTCACCACCTTTCATTTCCTTAGTATAGAGGAACTTTTCAGGAAGATTTAGCTAATTCATCCTCAATTTCCTTTAGGTCTCCTGGGTAAATACCATATGGTCCTGGCAGTTTGCTACTGTTCATTTTGTACATTTGTTCTATAACCTCTTCCACAGACATTTCAGTTTACACCAGATCTTCTGATACGTTCTCCTAAAGACAAACTTGTGGAGTGTGAATCTCCTACTAGATCTTCCAGGATGAGGAAACATGCAAGAATCCCTTTGTTTCTTCTGCTGTAACTTCACCTCTCACTGATATGTCAATTGACCTTAATGACGTCAAGGGAGACTCCCCACTACCAAGGAGTTTGAGGATGCATTGTTTTTTATGCATTTAGCAAATAGTCTCCAAAACTTTTACAGTTGGACAGTGATTTGTGTCATTATGCTTAATTTGCCACTTTTCACATCGTATTCTCTTTTGTTTGCATGTACATGGCTTCAGTTTTTTGAAGAACACTTTCTTACCTTTGTCAGCATTTTTTAGAATCCCTTTCTTTCCAAATCAAGATTTTAAAACTACAGATTTAGGGGGGGGCGGGGGAGAGGAAGGCAAAATCCTATTGATAATAATTACTAAAACCTATTGTTTTTTACTATTTCTTTCATTGTCTTTCTTTTTCTTCACTAGTTTTAAAAGGCTGATTTATTAATTGCTTTCCTTTGAGATGTCATATACTCGCATTCAACTAATTTGTTGTTCCGTGTATGCTTTCCTGCCCTCTGAATTCTTCCTGGTCGTAATTTGGCATTCTTTACCCTGACTTATTTTTCCTGCTAGTTGGGATCCATGGAGCACATTTCTAGGTTCACCTATGTCACATGCTGACTGCAAAAGTTAAGAGTCAGATAATTGTGATTAACATGCAAACATTAATGCATCAGAAGAAGCATGCATCATCCGAGCAATAATTTTTCTAAGCTGATTTACAGAGTTAAAGTTTGTGCTGTGATCTACACACTTAAATGAAAATCAATAGAAAGCAATGAAAAGAAAATACCTCGGAGAGATTCAGGTTCGACGGAGAGCATTCTCTTGGGGGAGTGCAAACATTTCAGACACGAACAAAAGCCATTGATTGCGAGCTGAAGAGGAACAGAAGTACCGAAAATTCTTTATAGGAGGCTTATTCTGTCCTGTATCCTGAGCACCCTACAGATAAGCATCGGGTAAGTTTAATGTTTTTCTTCAATTGGCTTAGCCAGAGAAGAATTGCTGTCCTAAGAAAACATGTGTGAAATGTCCAGCCTAAGATGACTCACCTATTTAGAAGAGAAGACCTATAGATCTTACCTTTATCAGAGCCACAGTAAACAAATTTTCAAAGAATGGAGTGTCTTAGATGACTGATGTAATGAATCACCTAATCAATTTTCTGCTGAAGGACAAGGCAATTTCCTGTCTAGACTGTATTGTAAAAGTGCTTGATACTAATTTTGAGCAAGCGAAAGAATAGTTGTCTGTGACTATTTTCTGTTCACACAAAGCCTGCAGAAGAGTCTACAAGTTTTTAAAAGTAATACTGAGCTGACAAAAAACAGGATGCACAATAGAACTTAACATCCTGCTCTCCTCAGTGTTTCTGTTGAGAGCAGACAGTGTTTATTTTCGATTTATCAATTGAAAAAAAATGTGATACTAAATCTAACCTTGCCTCAGGCCTTCACTTACAACCTCAAGACTTAACTGTAATGCTCTCCTCTCTTTTATACCAAATTAATAGAACTATTTGTGAAATAAAATGCTTTTTTGCAAGTAAAGATATCACAATTTGACTCATAGGCTGCTTCCCCTGCTCAGGCCTTTTGTCTCTATTATTAAACTACAATTCAAAGGACAAACTGAAACAATTACTTTTGTTTCTGGACTAGACTTAACTCAGTAAGTATACTATTACTTTGCAAACAATTTACTTTCTTTGATTATTTGTCATACACTCACTACCACTATATATTTGTTGCCAGGTACTTATATCTTCAGTATAGGGGAAACACCTCTTTAATGTTAGTCTTAGTAGTTGCTTGGAACAATTAATTCACAAATTATCTTTATTATTATCATATTCTGCTAAAGGCATAACAGAAAAAAATGGTTCTAAAATTACACAGGTGACTTAGGATCACCATGGTCTTGCTTAAGGACATTCATATTCCATTTTATTCAGACATCAGGAGGTGATTTCCATATATCAATACAATAAGATTTTCAGAGGCAAAGCCAGAAGAGAAATATTTGCTGTTGATCCAAGGCTGAAGAACTGAGCAGTAGAAATGCCCTGAATTTTCTTTTCAGTGTTAAGAATATCCAGTAACTATAAGTAGATGCTACATGAAGAATGGCTTGTGCTTTCAAAGTGATCTCACTGCAAAGTAGTGGCTTTTCATAAAAGCACACAATCATAAACATCTAAGTTGTATGAGCCTGTGGAGGTCATCTTGTCCAGTCTCCTGCTCAATGCAAGGCCAATTCACAAGTCAGGTCCAAAGTGGATCTACCTCTGTCTTTTTTCCACCCTGAGGCTGAGGTACTCAGCTCTTCACTGCCTCTGCTTTTCTGGACTCCCAGCTCTGTCCCCTGAAAGGCAGAGCTCAGAGCTGGGGTGAAGCACTGAGGTAGAGATCACTAATGGAAAGGGAAGAGAGACCAGACAACATGGGAGATCCTGTCAATCTCTGCAGTCCTGGGGACCACGACCTTTTTCTCAGGACCCAGGAAACCTGCACAGGGGCTGCCTCAGAGCTGTGCTGTAGAACCTCTCCACAATCTAAAAGGTGATAAGGAGGTCACTTATTTTTTCACTGCTTCAGGGATCTTTTTTTTTTTTTTTCCCCAGCATACTACTTTATTTAAATCCTTAGTAACACAGCATTGGATATACCTCAACAAGTGAACATCATATGAGATGAACTGAAAGGTTTGCAATTTAAGTCCTGAGCTCCATTTCCATAGGAAGATTTTTGCTATTCAGTAGATCCTGAATTTCAGCTTGTATTTCCTGGACTTTACAATAATTTAATTTCACCACTAGAAAAAGGAAATCCTACACAAGGTTTCATTGTAGGAGCAGGGTGGGGGAAGATAACTTGTTCCCAAAGGTTTTGAAATCACATCCTGAAATTATGGTTATTGCTATGGCCCTACAGAAAATCTGAAAGAGCCTTTCATGAAAAAAAAAGTGAGTTATTTGAGTTAGTCTGTAGACACTAGAGTATATAAAGTATTTTAAATGCCTGGTGTAGAAACAATTACATATTTGACAGTACTGAACACACTGTTGGCATTAATCAAATATAAGTCTAATTCCTGACATGTTTAATCATTCCTATTCAGAAAAAAAGCCTTTTGATTTTAGGGAGAACTGGAATAAAAAAATGTGTATGAACTTCAGGGTCTAACTTTATATTAACAAACAGGTAAAGTGTCCAGCATGTAGCCATTGGTATACCAGGGCCAGTAGCTCTCTACTATCTCAGCAGCAGCAAAGAAGGTGGATTTCTGACTGGAAAAGTATTTTCAGCAGCTCTAAAAATCACATAAAAAGAGTATTGAAGGTTTTCCAAACTTAATTACTTTGTTTTATTATAACAGAAGAAGTAGCATAGGCTGTCAGCATACATCTCAAAATTAAATCTGCATGCTATGTAAAATAATACCCTCCTGCTTCCATGGCACTGCCGTGGACTTCCTGAAAGAAGATATGACAGGAATAGCACAGTTAATCATATTCTGATGTCAGAATTTTTCAGAATAAGAGGTGGTTTTAAGAATCAAACTTTCAACACCACATACCAAGTGAAAATAGCTATAACCTCCCTTTTAAAAGAGTCAGATCACACTAAAGAGCTACCTATACACATCTCGACCTTGTATCGCAGGTGCAGGACTGGTGCTTGCTAAATGCCAGAGTGAGCGTGACTGCAAATACCTGAGAAGCTAAAGCTGAGCTACGGTTGATTGGACCAGCTCAGATTTCTCCCTATCTTCAGGCCAAATCTATCCAAGGCAAGTTAATTTCAAATTTTAGTGTTTATGTGCTTACAGGTCTTTCAAATATTATTTCAAATTGCCTGCCTGCTACTGCAGTGGTGTTACAATCATCTTAAAATGCACACCAGAACACACTCTGCACACTGAATGGTGGCAGGGTGTTAAAAATATGGTTCTCTGTACACAGTAGGCAAATTGATTGGTATATTGGTAGCAATGACAAGTCTTCACCTTTGTGTTTAGCACATCAACACCTTGCCTAGCTTGGAGGAGGTGCTAGGGCAGCTCCAGCCTTCCAATGGCAGTGGTATATTTAGCATCTTACGACCATAAGAAGAGGTTAAATTCGTCTTTGTCTTGTGCCTCACAGTCATCTAGATCTGCTCCATTGAGCACAAACCTGAATCAGAGCAGCAGTGGTGCAAGTACATGCCTACACTGGAGCCAGGCTGAGGTTGCTGAATCACCTCAAGAAGCTGTCACCCCTTCCTCCCCAGGCACTTGATCCTCACCACTTGATTCTCCCACCACCATGCTGGCACAAATATTCCTACACCCATTCATTGATCCAGCACAAAACAGACCTTTGATGCTGGAGTGAGATTTTTTTTTTAAACTAGGCCAGTTCCCCACATGATTCCCATGCAGAGCTGTGCAGACTCCACAGAAGCAGCGTCAGAAGCACTGCCACAGACTGTCAGATCACAGCCTTGAGGGCAGGGTTTCTTTCCAGTCAAAGGTGCATCTAATAGCCAAATACCAATTACAGAAAAACCTGTCAAAACTGGAATTACATACATTTCCCATAACAGTGTCAATTACTGGAATGTCTCACTTCAGGCAGGAGTCATGTGGCTGGTACCATCTCACTTCACATCTCCAGACCTGCATTCCTGCAGGCTGGCATCATGGAACTTCCATCCACATGTAGAAGTCTTATAAAACTCCCCTAGCAGAGTAGTCAGGCATGCACACACACACAGACACACACACTTTCCACAAGAGGAAGACATCATACAAAAGCATTTTGAGTGCTGTGAGGCTCTGTAAGACTGTTGACAACCTGTTGCAAACTAAACCTCAGTCACTTATCCACATTAGCCTTTGCATTCTGACTGACTGGTAGCAAAATATTTTTTATTATTAATATTATTTCTAAAAGAGGAAAAGCATAGCACTTTTTGTTGCCAAAAACTAGCACAATTATCACACTTAACTGGCATTTTCCTGACTGCATCATGGGTTTTATCCTCTCCACATGAAACAGTAGCAGTATATTAGGTATGTTACTACATCTGCCTTCAGCAGGAGGGAATATGCTCTTGTATTTCATTGGAAAAGAAGTATAAAAATGAAGCTAATATAACTATCATTCTGTACTGGTTATTTTTCTCCTTTGTGTTATCACAGCTCTGTGCCTTTGTCAGATA
The DNA here is from genome assembly GCA_024605025.1 of Megaceryle maxima. Taxonomy (NCBI): domain Eukaryota; kingdom Metazoa; phylum Chordata; class Aves; order Coraciiformes; family Cerylidae; genus Megaceryle; species Megaceryle maxima. The sequence continues at coordinate 6,044 of JANHGN010027459.1, read as the reverse complement.
CAAAGCTATATGCAGACATGTACATTTCGTCCTGATGCCAGTATAGATGATACTAGATGATAGTAGTATAGATAGCAGTAGATGATATCTCTGGGTCAGGTCAGAAGCTGCAGAAAATTGGCTTCAATGTATCCCTGACAGTTTATACCAGCTGAGAATCAAGATTGCTATCTCTATGTGAAATGGAGTTTCTAAGACACATCAGAACACTTTTATAAAACAGTTTCAGTTCCTTCAGCAAAGAATTATCTTTATATCCCTCAAATTTCCAATAGGTGGTTTCCTATTTTTTTTCCACTTATTTTAACAGTTAGTTTTGTTGATCTTTTTCTCTTCAGTTTTTGTGATATAAAGTTGAATTTGACTTGCCATGTTAAGAAGGTGACGTTGGGCACATAGATCTAAGAAATGATTTAGTCACCTGCAAGTAACACACATGTGCCCAGATTTGCAATTCCTATAGCCTACACAGAATCATTACACACTCCAGATGCTCATCAAGAAATTTCATACACTAAATATGGAATGGCCTATATGCTGAGTTCTAAGGAGTATCTGAAATCTCTCTAATGCTCAGCATTGAACCAGGACTCAGTCTCAAAACCTCCATAAGAAGCACTTAGTTATAGGGATTTTTTTCTAAATGACTCATTCTCTCAGGAAATGGACACATTCAGTTCAACACCTCCCCAGTTAGAAGCTGCAGACCTGCATTGTCCAGCACTCAAGGAAGTGCTCTGACCAGGCTAGGTAGCCTGGATGGTGCAGCTGGGATGGCTGTGCATCCCCTGCACTGCTGATGGAGGTAGGGCACTACACAAAGGGTTGCAGTCCCTGTGGGGGTGGGGACACATTGCTCTGCAGGCAAGAGGTAAGGCACAAAACTGGGGGAGAGGGTCTGGGGGAATTTACTCATTTCTGAATCATCGATTCTGCATTTTGATGTCCAGCTAGAGCATACCTATATACCAGGATCAAGGCATCCTCTGTCCTGGAGCCTGGCTCACTCTGCCTGGCACAGAGAATGGATGCTCCAGAGCAATACAGGGCTCCATGGTATTTCCAGGTTTAGCAGACAGACAGGAAGGCCCACTACATTGGGTACCTTTCAGACTAGAAGGCAGTCTGCACAGGAATTTTTCTGCAACAAGATTCTCAACTTGAGCATCCGCATTTGAATTTTATTCACTTTCTATAGGCATCCCCATCCCTTACCCAGATACCTCCAGATGGGAGACTGAAAGGCTTGGTTTATGATCTAGATTATTCCTTGACTATCACACATAATTTTACTACCTTTGGTACTACATTTCTAAAACAAGATTCAGTATGTTATTTTTTTATTGACCTGTGCTTGTTACATGAAAGAGCCATTTCTCAAATGCAATTAATTATTTGCCCAAATCCTTCTAATTTCTGGATTCCTGTCAAAATGTTTTAAATTCTTTGAAGTACTGAAGTTCACCACACTACCTAAACACATATTGAATCTTAAGCATACTCTCAAGGCAATCTCTCTTCAGAGGTGCTCTTAAACAACAGTTTAAGTATATGTTAACAACTGATTTGCTGAAAAGAGGATATACTGCATCAGATCCCATCCTGATCTGGCTGAAGCCAGTATAAAAGGATATCATCAAAAGCAGTGACTATTGGATTAGGCTGTTAACCTCACTGCTTTGAGACTAATCTGGGAAAAAGTCTGATGTCCTTAATTCTACAGTAATGCTTTAGAAACTCATATAACTTCTTCCTTACATGTTAAAATACAAGGCATCTTTCATTACAAAAAGTAAGTTGCACCCTTAATTTTCTTGAATGCATTTTCATCATTAAAACTAAAACCAACAAGAATCTACAAGGAAACATCTTGCACTTAGGAGGTGTAAAGCCACTTAAAATAATTAATAATATCAATTTATGTCTTGTCTGTCAAATATGTATTAGAACAAATTATGTGCCATGGCCTGTTTTGAAGAGAATGATTAATCCCAAGCGCACTGGCTGAGATCACTAACACAAGCTGCACTGACAGTGCAGCACCATTTATGACCTGAGAACATTTAAAGGCTTCTGATCAATAAATGGGGTGTTAGATTAATTAGTATCTGTGAACTGCTCTGACTTCCTAAGATGAAATGTTTCAAAAGTGCAGATGCTTATTTGTTATTATTTTGCACTAATGAAGTGCAAAGAAATTTACAGAACTGCAAGCAAGTGCTTGTTAACCAAGAGTTTTAATTAATGCAAAATAATGGGAATTTTCTGCACTATGTCTGGAAATATCTTCAAACATTTGGGGTTTTATGCACAGCTACAGATATCTGACGGGTGCTTGACAAGCACTGGGCTGGAAGGCAAGCTCAGAGGGAAGGCTGCTGCCCTGGTATGTGATGCTGAGTCTGGAACCTGGACCATGGTCCCTGATGCTACCAGAGGTGTCAAGCAGGCTGTCTGTGAATCATAGAATCATAGAATGTTTTAGGCTGGAAGGGACCTCTAGAGGTCATCTGGTCCAACCTCCCTACACAAGCAGGGACATCTCTACCTAGGGCAGGTTGCTCAGAGCCCCATCAAGCCTGACCTTGAATGACTCCAGGGATGGGGCCTCCACCATCTCTCTGGGCAGCCCATTCCAGTGGTCTAGCACCCTCAGATTAAAGAACTTCTTTCTAATATCCAGTCTAAACCTCTCCTTTCCCAGCTTAAAACCATTGCTCCTTGTCCTGTCGTTACAAACCCTTTGGAATAGACCTTCCCCTGCCTTCGTGTAGCCCCCTTCAGATAATGGAAGGTCACTGTAAGGTCCCCCTGGAGCCTTCTCTTCTTCAGGCCAAACAGCCCCAACTCCCTCAGCCTGTCTTCATAGGAGAGATGCTCCATTCCCCTGATCATCTTAATGGCCCAACTCTGGACACTCTCCAATATGTCTACATCCTTCTTGTGCTGGGGGCTCCTGAGCTGGATGCAGTACTCCAGGTGAGGTCTCACCAGGGCAGAGTAGAGCAGCAGAATCCCCTCTCTAGATCTGCTGACCACACTTCTTTCTATCCAGCCCAGGACATAACTGGCCTTCTGGTCTGCAACTGCACATTGGTGGCTCATACCCAGTTTTTCATCCACCAGCATCCCCAAGTCCCTTTCCACAGGACCGCTTTCCAGTATATCCTCTAACTTGCAGTCCATCTTAGAATGGACAGTCTATGTACCTGGATTCTGAGACAAATGAAGTCTTTTTTCATTTTGTAAATTCTTCTAGATTACAGCAGAGATCTAGCACTAAAGCTTCAACACCGACTCTCTTTGATCAACACCACACATGCTGTGGCAACCTCTCCCTGCCACCATATACCACTGATAGGGTCTCAGTTTCTTTACCATCATGTATATGATGGTAAAATAGAGATTCTAACCACTGAGATGAAGACAATCTTGGTTTTGTCCACTGCTATTATACTTGATCTTTCAACAGTGGTGCAGATTATTATGGTGAGTTTAAATTCTAAGAGATATATTTTCTAGAATTTAGGCAGGTAACAGCTGGCCAGTGCAGTCTACTAGACAATACAGAGTTTTCTTGCTTTGGACACAATCTACCTCCTAACTGCAGCAGTCTCCAGAAGATCAAAAGAAAGGTGAATTCCTAACATTCACTATAGAGGATGAAAAAGGGCTAAAACTGCTTTTCTCAAAATACCACAGATAGCTTTTTAGCTCTGTTTGTTAGGAAGAGGGAGAAATTTGGCAAGCTAATGTACAGTGGCCTGCAAAGCATTTACTGGCTGTACAAAAATTTCCCACAGGGAAAGTTCAGGCTTTCAAGAAGAAATCCTGCAGGAAATAGCTTCTTATCCAGCCACAAGCACCACTCACAAAGTGAAGCTCTGTTGCCAAAGGGATCCAACAGTAGAGAGAAATTTCACTTTTATAGAGATTTTCTTACCTCTTACTGTTTTCTGCAGATCTGTGCAATTTTTAGTCTATTTACGGGTTAAAGGAATCTTGGCACTTGCTGTATCAACAACCCAACGTTCAAGCTTCAGCTCTGTTATCTAAAACCCATTTTCTAACTGTAACATAGCTATTTATATATATATTGATCCTATATGGGAAGAAAAATGGCCAGTGTAATTTCAAACGGTGCAAGTTCTGCTTCTTTTGATAGATTAGTCAAAGGAATAGTAGATTGCAATGTAGGATTTTTTTTTCCCGTGGGTTAATTTTGCTCAGTTTTGTTCAATGTTATTAGAATTGTTGCCACTGAATCTGATGTATGGTCTGTGATATCTCACTAACAGAGTGCCTATCATGTGTGTACGTGTGCATGAAGATTGGTTATTTTATCTGCTGTTGCAAATAAGATTAAAAACTAGGTATGGAGCATTGCTTCCCTTGCAGTTGCGTGGAGCACAGACCCTTATTTAGTCCTGAAATCTCTGGGAAGTTGAAGTCAGCAGAAAGTTTAACCTTCTGAAGTTAGGAATCACGATTTCACAGGCACATTGCTTATAAAATTTGTTTGGAACATATAGAATTACACTCTGAAACACTCTGCAATCCTCTTTAGATTATATGAGGGTTTGGTGAGCATAAGATTTGACCCCAAAATCTCAATGTTTTTTAGCAGCCTCTAGCTCTAGTAAGACACAGTAAGCTTAGCAGTGACTTTCCATCATTACACTGCTTCCAGTAAAGGAAGGTAAAGGGTTCTCTATTGTGTATTAAAATAATTCACCACTCTAGTGGCGTCACGTCTAGAACTTGATTACCACCTTGGTCGTGCCTTCTCTTGTCAGTCCCTGTTTTTCCTCATACCACTGGAACTCATTACTTATTTTTTTTGCAACAATTGAAGTGTTTATGATGTGAGATACACTTCAGATTTTGAGTGGAAAATTAATTAATCAGGGATATTTTGCTTTTTAAAAAACACAGCTTTATCTTTTTTTGTTTTGTCCACATTTCACACCTTCATCTTTCTTGTAATCTAATGATGAAAACCCAAGGCTGCCACCTTAGTTCAACCAAAGATGCCTGAGGGTGCCACTTAGTTCAACTTTTAAGCATTAAGATCACTAATGTTCTCTGGTGCTACCCACTTAAAGTCTTTGGGGAAACTTTGTTTTCCACAAAATTCAGCAGCATTTGAAAGTTAGGTGTTCCCTGCCCCTAATTATGGTTTTTACAAAGCCTTGGTGTGTTGGTTTTCAGGAATTATGTCTAAGGCAAACAAAAGGCTGAGAGGAGACTGGACACAATCCCTCTAATTACATCGTTAGTTCAAGTAGAGCATTTACCTGGAAGGTAGGCACAAGCCTGGGTGCAGTCTTGATCTGCGTGGGGAACTTGCAACTAGGACTGGGTTTGGCAATGCCAGAATACAGACCACACCTCTGGCAGTAATGGGAGAAAATATTTCCTACTGCTAACTCCTTCCTTTAACACCCAGTAAGTCAGAACACTTACAATGCACAGAAAAATTTCATTCTTACTTAACTGTTAGTCTCTTAATTTGTCACTAAGCATATTTTTCACTAGACTATAGTGGTTTCTCACATTGGTCCCTCTTGCTCTCTTCTGTGAAAATCTATTCTGCACAGATGTGGAAATGTGTTGGGTCAGAGAGTGTGAACTGCAGCCTGCCTGAGAGAGTGCCCATAGGCCTCCTAGTCTGGGAGGGTTGCAGATGCTCTTTGGGTTGCCCTATAGTCTGTGGTTAACACATTTATCTCAGAAACTGAAAGAACCTTCAAATTCCTGCTTTAGCTCAGGCAAAGAACTGATCTGTACCCTGCATGCTGCCCCCAGTGATTACTTTGATTGCTGTACCACTGGCTATTGGAAGCAGTGAAGAAGGAAATGGCACATCTCTGCTTTCTCTGACTTAGAAAGGGAAGGGCTATCATTGATAGGAAGGCCCCTATCATTAAGAATGATTTGCAGCTTTAGAAAATGCTCATCTCTGTGAGAAAAGAAAAGAAAAGAAAAGAAAAGAAAAGAAAAGAAAAGAAAAGAAAAGAAAAGAAAAGAAAAGAAAGGAAAAG
>JANHGN010027458.1:4929-32880 GCA_024605025.1 Megaceryle maxima | reverse complement strand
CTTTGAGTGAAGCATTGCTGTGCTATGATGCTGGCTTTATTGTGCAATCACGAGGCATCAGAATTGTCAGAGTGCTCTTCTTGAAACCAAGCCCCACATTTTTAAATATTCTATTAGAATTCAGTTATCATCAGATGATGCACAGCTTCAAAGCCCCCTGATAAATGGTTAAAAAAACCCAAACCGAAACAAAAAACACAAACTTTTTTCAATGTGAGCAATTAATAAGAACAACATAGTTACATCTGAGTCCTTTGAACATCTGCAGCAGTTGGAGCACTTCAAGATTCAATATGTAATGATGAACTGTAATGTCTGTGATTAAGATCAAGACAAAATGCTCAAGAAATTGACTTCAAGGATCAAAATTGCCCATATTTTTCACCAGAAGAGTGTGAAGAACAAATAGCTAGAAGTAATTTTGCCCAGTAACAAGTCTGACTAGCAGAGACTTTCAGAACATAGGAAAAATTTTGGAATTGGCCCTAACTTTCTAAATGTAGGGTGTTTGTTTTTTTTTTAGGTGGTTATTCTTATAATGGCTAAGGCTTCTTAACAAACTTTTAAAGTACAGATACTTTTATTTGGAACTTAGAATACATAAGTCTTGTTGCAAGTACTAACTGAATGTTTTGTCTTACTGACCATTTCTTATTAATTATAAAGCTAGAGGTAGATTGGATTGATAAAGCATAACCCTGAAGCTGTTTCCTGTACATGATCTTTAGTGTTTTTAAAATTCTTTTCTTATCACATTCTAATCATGTCTGGCAGCGTGACATGTGCCTTCAGGGGATGACAGACTGTGGTCATGTGGGATTTTTTTTGTTTTTGTACCCCAACACGTAAGGAATGCAAAAAGTTGACAATAAAGGCAACATTTGATAATCTATAGTTGTTTGTGCCATGATCAGAGCAAGCTAAGATTTGGCAAGGTTGTTAGCTCAAGGAAAGCCCAGTCTTGTAAATAAAATTATTCTCATCTCAGTGTTGCTTCAGTCTTAAAAAGTCTCTTTAAAAGGTAGATAGCTTTCCCTTTGCTAAAGCTTGTGCCAAAATGTCAAAGATGTTTCTTGAAATAAGACAAAATGCATTGAAGAACAAGGACAGGATGTTTTTGTTTTCTCAGGAAGCTCAAGTGAGTTCATTGGAGAGCTGACATTACTTAAATGATTCTTTGCTTCATAAAACCAATTTTAGATGAAAACCTAAAATATCCCATTTATTTCTGTAGAATGTATAGCTCTTTTGCTGCTTGCTAATGTTTTCGGGGTGTTTTTTGTTTGGTTCGGGTTTTTTTACAGACTTGAATTCACTTGGTGGACCTAGTTTGTGAGTTTGTTCTGTAAAGCCACCATATGGTGCATCAGGGTAGCATCTGGATGAAATGCTTCACAGAAGTATGTAGTACTACTGGCGTACTTAGCTCATAAAACAAATTGAAGATCTAAAACACTTGAAAAGGCCATCTTCTGTAGGATGTCTAGCTCTGAAATCCTTAACTCTTCCAAACTGATGTTTCATGAAGGCAATTCTTGGGCAAATTGACATTATATACAAATAATCAAACTTAATGACTTTGGACTACTACTGGCAATGTTTTTGGAAGCTTCTCTCTTAAGGCTAAATCCATTTTTAATCAAACATCTGTACCCTAACAAAGGCAAAAAAATGTTACTTAAAAACCCCCATTGTTTTTCTTAGAGTGGTGGCGTTCAATTTATTCACTATGGTTAAGCTTCCTCTGTTCATCTGACTTGCTTTTGGCTTGTTCTGTAAAATACTACTGCACTATTACTATGGAATACCTTAAATTATTGGGATAGTGACATCTGGCAACTATTGATTACTTTGTTATATTTAAACAAGATTGTGTTTATTCCACCAAAAGTACATTTTTTCCATCTGTACTTAAAAATAAAATAAATCCCTTAAAGATTTGAAGAATTTCAGGTGTGCATGTGCTTCCCCTCACCCTGCCCCCCAGTTCTTTTTTCTTATCAGTAGACTGTCAGGAGAATACTTAGAAAATTGAATTTATTATAAATATAACTAGTCTCATTTCCATCCAAAGTGTTGCACATGTTTTTTCCTGCCACTGTTTAATTTGGTCCAGACTTGGACCTTCTCCCTCTCAAGGTTTTTTTGAGTTCTTGATGATGACAGTGGTGATTACAGAAGGAAAATGGTATTCATGGGAACAGTGTAAAGATGCAAGGGGTAAAGATCAGCTAATTGAGAATCTGGAGAGACAAGAGAAAGTAATTACCTTATCTCCTTTTCAAACAGTTCCTCCTTTCATTTGAATAGAAACAAGCTTATGGTGACCCAGTACAGCTGGTAATGAAATGTCAGTATAGCTATGACCCAGTGGGAGCTGTATACTTCAAAGGATAACTTAACTAGGGTGTTGAACTCTTTAGGAAGCAAAGTTGCTGTACGAGCAGGGCTCGTACATCTGTACCACCTATACTTTGCTTAAAACAGCAAATATGATGGATAATATGCTCAGAATGTTATAAATTCATTTTAATAATGATCAACAGTTCCATGGTGCTTCAAGAGTGTTCTCACCAAACTGAAGCTGCCACCATACTGTATGGGTGAGTTTGATCACAGCTGTAAAACATCTGTCTTCACACCCATGGATCATTGGAAAACTGAATTTTGGATTGACTTTTATCATTCACACTTCTTTGTGTCGGGTCAAACATCATACAAATCCTGGTGTAGTTATTCACTGTGTTCCCCACAGGAGAAAGTACAGGTGCTTTTGTAGAATCATCCTGGTTGGAAACAACCTCAGAAGATGGTTTGATCTAACCTTTCAAAGCAAGGTCAATTGAATTCAGACCACCTTGCATCAATGCAACATTAGGATTTCTGCAGCATGCAGTGGGTCTCTTAGTAAATGAGCCAGCGTTTCTACAAATTGTATCTTCATAAATCACAAAATCTTTAGTAAATCGTGTTCCCACTGCCAAATAAGATAAGAATCCAACTTTCCTTCCCTTGTGTGTACAGTTACTCTTGAGTACTGCATCATGATCAGTTAAAGACCTGTGTATATGGCTTTCTTCATTTGTGGATGCCTCGTTGCTGAAGTGGCTGACTGCATGGCTAAGTGGCACTTAAGTAACAATATCTTTCAGTGCTGTTAGAACAGCTTGAGTTCAGTCCAGAATACTTCCAGAGCAAAAAAGTAATCTTCTAAATCTATGTGGTATGAAATAAGGTTGAGAAACTGATCATTCTGAATGACCAGAAATCTTGCAGCTCAATTCGAACCTCTGAATTTGTTTTGGAACATGCCCTTTCCAAGCATTTGAAGTTACATGTTTGTACACTTTCAGACAAAATATTTTGAGTGTGGTTTCCTTCCAGGTAGTTTGGCAATAAAGGGGAAGCTTGGTAAGTTACAGCTAGGCTTTCAAGAACAACCCTGAGTTTCAGATGCCCAAAGTTATCTACAACAATTTAATGGAAACTGGATTTGGGTGGGGATTAACATGGAGTGTTCTGTGGTACCTGTGGCTCTTCTGAGGCATCTGCTGAGGGCATCTGAGAATGATTAGAGAACTGTTTGAGGTATCTAAGCCCAACAAGCCTATTGCCAGTGAGTGCTGGTGGCACTAGTAGCTAAGTTGGCCACACAGGGAAAACTCATACATCCAAGGAATTTTGCTTGTTCTGCACTGACACTCAAGTCTAAGCTCTGAAGAAAATACATTCTTTTTTTTCTTTGTTACCATCTAGCATGTGAGTCTTATTACTGTTCAGTCAGTTTACATTGTTACAGATAAGAAACTCTTATCCTTTAAGTTGTTAATCTCTGCTTAATTCTCTTTGTATGGAGCTAGTATTCAAAATGTATTATATTAGTAAAGAGTACTGGAGTTTTAAACTAAAGCTAATTCCTACATACAGTAAATTTATCTTTGTGTCTTCCTCCTTTCCTACCCCAATGTGCAAATGCAAAAGAAGAGATTCAGGGTGTTACTCTGATGTGAAAGTGGAATCACTGGGCATAGATACAATGATAATGGTTTGAGAACAGCAAAGGGAAAAGTGCTTGTAGAGTGTGGTTCCATTGGCTTAGAGCACTATTTAGATAAGTGCAGCTGTGGTCTGTCTTTCCCCTAGCAGTGGCATTACTGCTTGTCTGACCTAACAGTGAACTGGTTTAAAGAATCAAATCGACAGGAAACTTCACTTTTTTTTCCTCTTTTTCTTTTGGCAGAGTTAGCTTTCTGCTTTTTTCAATTCCCACACAGTTCCACTGGGCAATCAGCAGAGTGCCAGTGCTGGCACAAGGAGGCTGCAAGTGGTCAGCATGGAAGAAGGTGGCAGAGTCACTGGCAGGGTCCCAAAGCTAAATGTGTTTAAGTTGTGTCTTAAGAGTCCCAGTTTACCTAGTTCTTGTCTATCTTGCTTTGTTGTGTTCTGCAGGTACATCCTACTGCTATCTTTCTGCTCTTTTTACTTGGTTCACTTTACGACTTTCCTAATAGCGAAATGGTCCTCGCATGCACTAAAATAGTTGGGGACACTACTACCTGTGCTTATTGCTCTTGGCGTGCAATTATTATTAGGGGTTGGAACCCTTTGCCTGCCTTGTCTACATCAGCACAGCAGTCAACCCTGGCTTCTTTGCCAAAACTTACTGCCCCTCCCCAGTGGAGGAGGGGAGTGGAGTGTAGGGTCTCAGCCACTTCAGGGGAAGTTTCGCTCTACACCATGGATAAAGTTGAGTGTAAACCCAAATGGTACATAAAGAATACGTGCCTTGGGGAAAAAAATGGTTTATCCTCAGATCTTTTAGGTCTAGGATGAGGGAAGTAATTACTAAAGCTGAAGTCTCCTCCATGACAGACTTTTTAAAAATGTTTTTCCTGTAGATAAAATCTGAGACCTTTTGTCCCTAGTGCCTTTCTTTAATGTGTGATAGGCAGTGAGATGGAAATAGTGCCTATTGAAAAGAATAAAATTAAAAAAAAAAAAGTTATGTAGTCAATGTGTGTTTGGTTCTTATTTTGCCATCCAGTCTTCTGAGTCTTTTTTTAGGGTGCTATAGCTTATTTTTGTTTTGTGAGTGTTCAGTTGTTTTGGTTATTTTGTGGAGGCTTTTTTTAAGTGCTGGGAAATTACTCCAGCACTTGACTTTGTTTTCCAGAGGAAGAAAGTTTGGCTTTGTGTCATACTGATCTTGATGTGCATGAGGATGGTGGCAAGAGATTTAGGAATGCTTTACAATAATCCTCAACCTCTCAAAATTGCTGGAATTTTCTAGAACTTGAAGCTTGGTCTCGAATTTCAGCATTCAAGTCTCTCCTCAGTGGGATTGTGCCGTATGCTTTTTGTAAACATCTGTGTGTTCTGTCCTTGGTTTGATCACTTGATCTGTATTGTACCCACAAATGCAAGCTCATGTCTGGCGTTTATAAAGAGCTGCTTGTATACATCATGTGTGCAAAGTAGAAAAACAAGTTTAAGAACAAACCATTTATGCATTCCTATGGTGTGTCCACTGCTGTGCATTTAATGACTATTTCAGAAGTCCCGCATCTGAGGGCCTGTAGAGAAGTGCAGTGCCAAATCGTGTTGCTTCCTCATTCAGCTTTACTCGGTGCTGGGTTTTGATATTGACAGAGATGAGTTCCTCGAGGAAGGGAAGTGTTAAAGTTAACTGTTATTTAAAGAATGAGAGCTCTGGCACAAATCTGGTTTTGCAGGCATCTGCATAAAACATTTTGTTCAGCCTTGTGTTCTAATGGCTATATTGTCAAAAAAATCATACAGTACGTTCATTGTGTTTTTTAAATGCTGTGAACACGACTACATTTTAAAAATATTAGTATATACTTTCAGAAAGCAAACTTCTTGATTGCAGTATATTATTGTGAGTCTCAAAAACTGATGATGACAAACTTGGTAAATTTTGGAACTAAGCAGAGATTACACTTGATGTAGGCAAGTTGTGGCTATGAAGTACTTGCCAAAAACTATTTCATTACATCCTGCTCCTAGGGAAGGGAGATCCTGATTTCAGCTGTATAATAAGTAGGCCCCACCATGCTTTAGCAAAGAAGCCAAGAATATAATAGGTTTAGAAAGCAGTTCATTTGAGGTGATACCTGTAGGTAAGTGATGGTAAGCTGATGTAGAAGCTCTGTATTGCCAGTAATCTGTGGTGTTCTTCCTGCGTTTAAATTTTTCTGGATACTCTTCTAAATATAAATAAATATTAAGAAAATTTTAAAAAGCAACAGACTTATTCATGCAGTTAAAAAAATGCAGAATGGACCATGCATCTTCACATGGCCAGCTGAACTGTAACATGATCTCTTCTAATGTTATCTTGTGTGCAGAAAGTCTGGATGTTTAAAAATGATTACACAAATACAGAGCAGGCAAGGGCTAGAAAATAGTTGTCAGATTCCCCAGCTGCAGTAAAAAGCAGACTCAAACTTTAGTTGCTGAGGTTTCTAAAGGTGCTTGGCTAGTAATGCATTATCTTGCTGTAATCTTGACTTTGAGTGGCTATTGTGCTCAAGTGTGGGTCCTGGCTGTCGAAGTCTTTCCCAGTTTCTGCGTGCAGGAATGGCTGGAGCTCTGAGAGAACAGATTGTCTGGCTCTTTTTTCTTTTCTTTTTTTTTTTTTTTTTTCTGCCAACCTTGTTTCCAATCTGGTCTGAATGCAGTCAGTTATCTGTAGATAGCACGGAGTGACTGGCTATGAATAATGTCTGTGTTACTTACAAGTGACATCTGTGACTTGCCAGACTGCCTACGTGAAATGCTTCCAATGATCTAGCTGTTGCTCATGCAGCCATGTAGAAGGGGACAACAGCCTTAATGCAGGACAAAAGTGCTCTGCTCTGCTTTGCTTTGTTGACCTTGGTCATACACTGCTCTAGCCCAAGATCCCCAAATTCTGCCACGTGTGATCTGCTTTGAAGCCACATCCAGGCTGGTGCAGAGCCACAAGCCTCTCCTGTAGCTTTCCTGCTCCTGCTATTATATGAATGGTGGTGCACAGGAAAACCAAGACTTTGCGAACCTTATATTTAGACAGTTCAGAACGCTTCCTTTGCTGAAAGAGCTTATGTATCAAGATTGATTCATGAGGATTTCAGAAAAAGTTGAATTTTCACTTCAAGGGTCAAAACCACAAATCTTTTGAAAGTGGTCATATAGATAGTAGATTGCCCCGGTGGTGGCCGAAGAGTATATTTTAAGAGAGTTATGAGCCATATCTGCCTCTAAGAAGGGAACAGAAGGACAGTTGCTCAGTTGTAGTTAAAATCTAAAAGCCTCTAGTCCCTCTGAGGTGAGGATTTATATAGTGCAGTACAAAGTAAAGTCTGATTCTGAGGGCTGCAGTTGCTTACTGCTTGCACTTGCAAGCTGGAGAAGATAACCAATGACAGATTGCTCTCCCTGCCATGGCAAGTTCTTTATTCCACTGTATGTCATGATGCTGCTGGGCTTCAGCCGAGTGATTGTGGCATCTTTCCCTAATGGCTCCAATGTCTGTGTAGTGTTTGTACTGTTTATGTTTACAGGTGGGTCAATGTTTGCAACCATTCAGAAGAGATGGAAAAACTCTAGGCAGGGAAACTAACAAAGACTGTTAATTGAACAAGATTCACTTATTTATCTGTAACCTTTTGCATCTGTTAGCTGTCCTGAGTGTTGGTTTAACAACAAATCTAGAGATATGTTCAAGTACTGAAGAAGGCTAGTTTGTGTGCTACTGTATTTCTTCTGAGTTGGTAGAAATGGGAAAATGACTTTTGCATGTGGGTTGTAAACGTTCTGTGCAGAGAAGTAGTTTCAGAAAGAGTTCTAATAGTGACTTCTGTCTACAGCTTTGAAACCTACTGGGCAAAAGACTGAATGCTAAGAATACTATTTTCTTCTATTTTTTTTTAAGTAAATCCACAACATTAGAAACTTAAAATAGGGTTAAAATCAGCACATTAACTTAATCATATAGCCTGAACAAGATTGCCAAAAAATAGGTGTTACTTGGTTTTACCAATTGATTGTGAAAAGTTGAGTTTTCTTTAGGCATAACTCAGGGATAATTAATCAGACAGGGTTGTGAGATGGGATGCCTCACAGTACTGTCTGGGTTCACGTGCAATTTGACTCTTGGACCCTGGATGTTCTGGGATTTCTCTAAGGACAAGTGGATAAAGCTTTACTGCTATATCAGTGTTTCTTGAGCCAGTAGACGCAGTTAAGGACTTGGGGTTTTTGCTTCGGAGTTGCTGTTAACTTCATGTCTTCGCTCTGCAAAAAAAAAACCCAAGTCGCAAGCAGGATGGGTTGTTTTCCATCACCCATGTAGTTACTAACTGATTGTTCTGGGGAACCACAGTATGCAAATATCTATCCTTTGGAACCAACCCTTGAATCTGCACAAGCAGTTTCTCTTGCAGTGGATGAATAGCTTGTTCACAGGTGTATATTTACAGGTGTTCTGTTTACTGTCTAGCCAGGAGATGGCTCTGTCTAGCCATTCCCAAAGGACTTAATTCTGAAGCTAGAGAAGTGGCATTTCTTTCGATAAGTGTATTTAAAATTGGTATTTTTATTCGTGTTTCATGAATTTCAGAGTATGTCTAGGGCAAAACTTGAATGGGAAGGAATTCTGGACAGAATTGCAGTAAGAAAAATGGATGCATACAGACATGCTTGCCTGTAATTGGAGATCCCTTTGTGAAAGGCCAAGATAAAGACCTTGCAGTGTGCAAGACTCAGAATTGTCTTTCTGATAGAAACACGGCCTTTGGGCTGAAGCATAAGCAGCTGCAAAGCATGTTTTTCTTATTTCTTTACAAGTGCTGTTACACCTAGAAGCTACTTCCACTGATCATAGATTAAACTAATAATGATACATATTGAGTGGCTTCACACTGTTAAGCCACTGATATTTCAGTCCATGTCACTTGCAGGAAGAGAAAGGAGGACTACTGATCCACTCTTTGGTACTTAGTGGCCCAGCACAAGACTTGAGGACCCAAGAGGCAGGAATAAGCACAGACTATTTTATTAAACTGAAGTGGTAAGACAAGTAATTGGGAAGACGTCTTCAGAGAACAGTTGTTAACCACTGTCTCTTTAATGTGCTGCAAAAAATGAGGAGTATGCATACTGAGTCCTATGTGCTGCACAGAGTGAACTATGACCCGAAGGAGGTGCTAGATGTATGTAGATTTTTATATCTAAAGGACTTAACTGAAGGAATGGGTGCAACCTGAGTAGCGTTTGTGCACACAGGGTTGACTTGATAATTAAATATTTATATAATAGCACTCAAGTATTTCTGACTTCTTATAAAAATCTGTGTGACTGTACTGTCTGCTGTAAATGTTTTGCAATGTGACAAAGTATGAAGAGCTAATCAGTAGAGGGAGCTGTGTGGAAGACCAATGTTTTCTTCCTTTCTGTCTACCTAATTTCCCCCCACCCTCTTTAATCCTTGTCCTTTTTGTAGCTGTGAAGTAAGATCATTTAACAGCTACCTCACAAGCAGCTGAGACATCCTTATTACTACTGTTCTTAGAGAAGGGTGGGACAGTCAGGTGGGGAAGGAACATCAACAGTCATGTAAAGATAAATTATTCTGAACTCCTGGCACATCTAAGCACAAGAGGATCTAGAAAGCAGACTTAAGCTTATTGTGAATCTTTGATTTACTGCTTCTCAGTCTTCTAACTCCATGAGAATGAGTAAGTGGGGGTTTAGTGCAGCACTATGGTATAGAAGGCTTGCATTAGTAAGCTTTTCACTTGAGATTCACAACAGCTGGTTGTTGAATGTGTCATTTGCCAAAGTTAAAATAAGGGGTTTAAGAAAGAAGCTTTTTCTCCAAACTTGTGCTTGCATGTAATTAGTAGGTTTAAACTTTTCCATCTGCTTGATTGTTCTTTAGCATTACATAAGTCTTCAAGAACAGGTTTAATTACCTAATTAAGGCTTTGGTTATTATTTCCTGTGGAACATTTTAATTACAAATAAAATCTGAGGTGAAGTATCTAATGTTAAAGGAGAAGGGTTGTTCTGAGATTTTACAGCCATTTATGCTGGTGTAACTTAGTAAATGTTTCCATATGAAACCCTGGGGAGCAGGAACTCTTATTTACATATATCTACTCACAGGAACAATTGCTCTAAAGGTAGCCTGTAGAAGACATTTTTGAAGTTGCTCGCAAGCCACCTTTGCTTCATACCTCCAAGATAGTTGCAGTTAAGTGGTATGTATTCTTTAAATAATTGTTTCTTGCCTTAGGTACAAAGGGTGTTGGATTAGTTGCCTAGATCTTCATGGACTGGTGGTCATGTTCTCCACAGCATGTGTTTTTGAAGGTTTGACAAGGTACAGGACAAGAAATGGAATTCCTTGAAAATTTGCAGCACTGAAGTATTAAAAGGCATTAATTAGTTCTTTAATGACTAACTAAAAAGAAATTCTTTTAATATGTTAGGTTTTTCTTCATGATGAGAAGACAGAGTAAACAGACTTTCACTTTTTCCAAGCTCTGGATTCAGAGGGAAGAGGTTGATCTTTCAAATGAGATGCTGAAACCTGGAAGCAGTTTGGCTGAACTGGTTTTCTGGTTCTTCAGAATTCAGACTTTTCAAGAGAGCCGGGGCCTTTTATGTGGGAAAATGCTCTTTTCTCTAACCCTCAATCCTCAAGAAAATCCAAGTCAAAACTTTTTTTTTTTTATTCTAGCTACTTGGTCAACAAACAAAAGCAGATAATTCAGTGTTGATGACAGTGGCAAAAGCACTAATGCTTGTACAATCACCTGAGCTTTCTGTTAAACAAGACCTGAAGCTCTAGTGTGGAAAATTATTTGAAAATAAGAAAAGCTTGCTCAGAAAAGGACACTAAATATCAAGTCCACGGACTGCTTTTTTGCCTTTCATTTGTTAGTTCCTTTCTGTCTCAGAGCTCTGGAATAGAGCAAATGAGGCAGCTGGAGGACTTGTGTCACCTGACTGCTATGTTAGTGCTTTAAGAAAAGCAGCCATGGCTTTACACAGACTATAGATATTTAGTTTCTAGCTGTAGAATAAAATGAAGAATAAAAACCCCCAAACAACAATTTAAGGCTTGTTAAGCTTGGCAGGGATCTTGAGTTAATTTATTTTGGGTTGAATGCATCTTGTACCCACACAAATAATTAAAGTTATCTGAAGCCTGTTTGCATGAATTACTCTGAAAACAAATTTACTGAATGCAAAATAAATTATTCCATCATAAAATACATGGAGGTACTTCTTAGAATAAACTACTTTGCATCTTATAGCTGTCAGCATGCTTTTTAAAATTGTTACTACTTACTTGTCTCAGCCTGTCTACTGTTGTGTCCTTAAGTGCTCTGGAATCGTCTTGCCTCTGTGTGTATATATTCATATACACACATGTAGTATATGTCTTGTATATATGTATTGTGAGAGCACGCAGCCAAGCGTTGTTGTAGTTAAGTCTGCGTGCTCTGCTTCCTCATTGTCCTGGCTCAAGATATTTCTTTCTGCAACTCTATTCCTGTCCTGAGAATAGTAACCAAAGTGCTGAAATTACTTCATTTTATCTCTTTTCAAATGGAAGAGGGGGAATGTGTCTGGATCAGTATTGCAGTGAAGTTTGTAAAAACAGAGGTGGCCTTGGGGAGAAAAATTGTACAGGCTGTATGTGGTCACTTTGATTAGAAAGCTTGATGATGGGGCAGGTCCTCCTTTTGCCAGGCAGGTTGACAGGGATATTGTTGCTATCGCAAAACAGTGGAGGGCACTGCTGGAGCCTGGGGGACCGGGGTCCTCCAGACCTGCACAGCAGGGTATGGGGAGCAGAAGTGGGAGGACAGCATGGAGATGTTTCTCTGCCTCCTGCCCTCTGTCTTCAAAAGCAAAGCAAATGAACAAAACAAAGAAAATATGATTGTATCATTTTCATATTAACTCTCTAATAGAAAAGAGGAGGGAAGGGAAAGCAGTCTCAAACATCCTCCAGTGTGTAGTCAGACCTCTCTTCCCAGTATTTTTCACTCCCTGTGAGTAGCTCTGCTGACTTACCTGGCTCAATGGAAGTTGTCTTCTGTTGCCTTTCCCTGTGCATCAGCACCTTGTGTTTTAGCCTAGGGCTATGGGCCTCCCTGAGAAGCTTTCCTCTCATTTCTGAATCCCTGCTCAATCTGTTGCATTGGTGTTGGCTTTTTCCCAACACCTCCAGGGCTGACTGTGCTGTTTATTTATCCCATTGGACTTCATTAAAATAAAGTTTCGGTATAATGTTTAGGGTATTTGGTACATCAGTGCTGTTTGCATCTGAAGCTGTAATATCTCGCCAATATTCCAAAATTTAACTGAAAGCAACAGTCCTTTCTGATTTTTGTCAAGGACTGAAGTTCTATTTGAAATTTACCCTTAAACAGCTTTGCATTTCCAATATTTTCTTTATATTTTTTTTCCCCATGAGCATCTGTTTCCAGATGGAGACTGCGTTAGCTCTCCTGTTCACCTGAATCCCCCTTTCTGTTCCTGGGTATCACAGCTGCTTCTTAGGATGGGGGATGGGGATAGGGAAGGAGGTTGGTTGTTAAATCTCTCCTATCCTTTAGCTGGCAGGAAGAGGGTGATTCATCCTGTTAGCTTTGACTTGGAGCATTTCTAGACCCCAGATGTGTGTTCCCAGTGTTCCTGGATTGGCTGCACTTCCTTGGAAGCAGAAGCTTTGAGGGAATGCAATAGAGACATCCAAGTTTAGCAGCACAAGAGCTATGTAAATGCAGCAATATCATTGCTGGCCCAAGCTGAATATCCAGCTGCACTGCATCATGTGGATTTATGAGCCTCAGTCCCCACTAGCTCATGAAACTCTGCTTCTGATCTGTTGCTTGGTGTAGGCACGCACGTCTTTGCAGATTCAGCCGTTCAGGGATCTGGTCTGAGACGGCTGTAACTGTATCTTGCCATTTCAAGTACAGGCTCTTGAGCTGTGATGGGCAAGGAGCCCAACAGCCATATGGCAAAGGGCGTGTTGCCTAATGCCTTTACTCTCTTCTCTGACTCTGTTTGGAGTCATAACTAAGTTTTGAACCATCAACTTCTGGATGGACTGTCCAGGTCTTCCATTTTGAAGCACTCTACCAGAAAACAAGTGGGCAACTCTGAATCTTAAACTGCAAAGGGCAATGTAAAATTTCTCTTTACTAACACCAGGAAAAGAGTGCTCTAGCAAGACTTTTCTAGTGATGCATGCTTAAAAGGTGATGAGCAACATGAAAAAGCCAAAATGGGTGATCATGGAGTAGCTTAAGATAATGACATTAATGAAGTGATCAGCTCTTCTGGATCCATAGTAACTATTTTAGGGAACCTCATTCCACAGTTTCTGATAAACCTTTACTTACCAAATCATGCTTTGTTCAGTTCTCAGGGCTATCCTGGCTTGCTTAGATGTTACGCTATAAAGTTAGGCATGTGGTATTTATATTAAAAATACTTATTCCTGTGTCTTGATCTAAGAAAGAGATGTTTCAGGATAAATTGAACACTGCAAAATCTTATTTCAGTGTTTTCTTTTTTTTCCCTCAAGTAATGCTAAAAAATAGGTTGATCTCATTAAAGCAGCATTGTCAAGAAGAACCATATAGATCTTAACTGTTGAGATCGTAACAGGTGAGATCCTAACCAAGCTTTTCATGGTGGAGCTGTTTTGTCAGTCAGGTTCCTGCTTACATATGCATTAGTGACATTAAACTAAGGAGAACAGTTAAATTTTAAAATTACACATGCGTCTTAGCCTGCTGTCCCATATTATTCTACTATAAAACTTGCCAAAACCAGTGCACAGTGGCATGATAACTAAATGTCCTGTAAATCACTTGTTTTAAATAGGCATGTGCAACATAGGTGGAAACTCATGACTCTGGAGTGTATTTAGTGCTTAGTAAACTTGAAGTCTTGACACTAGCTTATTGCCTTCTGTAAAGTCTACTACACATTGTTAGATCCTTGAGGATCATGGATTATTTTTCAGTAATGCTGGCTTGGAATTTCTTCTAAAGGGAGAAATTAATATGTTGCATGTACTTGCTAATGGAGGGAAATGGGTGGATGGTCCTTGGTAACCACTGGAGTAATGAGCCTTTCCTTGGGCATGGGTTTAGAGCATCCTTGGGCAGAGTGCTGTAATGGGTGGCTGGGGAAGTACAGCTGATGGGGCCAAGGTATGTGGCTTGGTATTGAAATGATTTCTATTTCAAAGTGTGTACACTTAAACCAGCCTGTTTACAAAGACTCAGGTGTACAGGTTGCCTCTGACACTAAAGCATTGAGGTCTAAAACTGGGTAGCTCTAGAGGAAGGACTGCTGGTGTACATAATAGTTGTGTAGCCATACCAGTACTCCTCTGGTAGACTTAAGCACAACTGCTTGCTTTTTAGCAAAAGGAGAGTATTTTCTGAATGTGTTTGATGAAAACAAGACCAGTGTTTTTATTAAGGCTTGCTAGTATAAATGCTTAAAACATCTATGTAATTCCTCTAATTTTGTCATCTTTATTCTCTGAAAAGCAGGTTCTTTCTGGAAAGACTGCTCCTCCTAGAGAGAAGGCAGGTACTATTTTTTATAGATAAAAGATTACCTAAGATCAGAGAATGGTGTGTGTTGCTGTAGTCCTGTGACTAATTGAAAGACAAGGCAGTAGAAGGGAGGTGGGAGAGGACAAAAGAGAGGAAGAGAAGCTATGTGTGTGCAAGTCACAACCACAAGCTGTACTTCTTTGCTGCTGGGGGGCATACAAGGAGAGAGTATATAAATGTACCTTAGCCAAAATGGAATAAAGCCCGAAGACAAAATTGCTTATAACTGGTGTGTTTTATCTGCATCCCCCTGTCAACAGTGGAGATGAGGGGTTTATTTTGCCCTGGTCAATTTCAGCAAAACTGTAAGGTGCCTGGGGGGTGTGGGTGTACTTGTGTTGCTACCTGTTTGCTAAGGCAAGGGAACTGCAGCATCTGCAAGGTGTTGTGTGTTGGCATAAACTGCTCTTACAGTTTTGCTGCTGGGACAGGTGGAAAATGTGTGGGTCTGATATGGTGTAACTGGCTGGGATGCCATAATAGCTTTCATTTGCATCCCATGCCCTTCTTAACTATGCTTGCATGTACCAAGCATGGGAGGTCCAAGTGAAAGTTTCCTTTTCTCTTCTGAAGGGAACTAGAATACCTAGAAAAAAAGGCAATTCTTTCAGTGAAGATGGAATCTAAACCCTGTCTGAGTTTAAACTGCTTTCTAGAATTGAAACTTAAATCAGTCTGTACTTTCAACAGACAGGTTTTAGAGTAGATGGCCTTAGTTTGCTGTGGGTCACATGTTTACTCCTATGTGTAAACTGTGGCCTGTTGATCAGACAGGAAATGTTTTGGGTTGAAGAGCTTCCTGTCATGTCCTCATTCATGTGAAAATGAAGCAGCTTTGCTGTTGCAATCTTTTCTGGCACATCTTGTTACCCGTGTCCCAAGGGTTACAAGCAAACAGGTCGAGGGAACTGCACTGCAGACATTCAAAAGAAATTGCAGAGCTCTTTCCAAAGGATACTGCTCCATCCAAGCAGATGGTTGGTGTGAAGAAAGAAGGCTGGGACTCTGGGACAGTGCTCTGAAGAAAGTTGGGAGAGAGATAAGTGAAAAAGAGTTTTAAAAGATGAATGACATGCAAACTTGTTTGTCAGAGCAGGAGAGTTTTACTTAAAACATATGGTTCACGTGCAAGGAAAGGTCACAGATAAATGCTGGAAAAGGTCTGAGGCTAGTCACCTAAGATCTAGATAAGGGTTTGTCTATCCAGCGCCGACGCAAACTGGCAGAGGTTGGATGACCACGTATGCACATTAATATATGTGATCTATATGATGTGATCCTGTGGTAACTGGAGAATGACCCGTTGGTTCAAGTTAACTTTGCCCAGTCTCTTCACCTTCATTCCATAGAGCAAGATAATGAACAAAGCTCATGTCTCTGTAATCATCTGAGGGAGTACTGACTCTACTGCCTACGTGGCCAGTTGAAAATGAATCCAGATTGGTGTGTCAGACAAGCAGCTAATCAACAGATCTACTTTTCCAAATGTCCCCTCCTGCAAGTACTCCTGTCTGCCTGTTTTCTCCTGCGGGAAGGAGGGTTGAAGATTTGTAGGATATAAGCAAGTCCTACTGGCTCCGGCTCCCTGCTGCAGTAGGTTAGTTGAGCTTTATACTATAGTAACCCCATTTCTCTCTTGGTCAGGTAAAGCCTTCTCTGTACCTAGGAAGGGGACCTGCCCTGGGAGTAGAGGCATGTGATGGATTTGCTGCATTTCACACGACTTTTATTACCTGCTTTTCCTTTGCCTAGTGAAGACTCTGACCTCTGCATGAAAAAGTCTGTTCGATAGTGATGGCATAGAGAACTTGGCAAAAATCAAAGCATTTACAACTTCTATATCTTTGAAGTGTCTGTTTAATAGTGCCATTGTCATGCCAGTTGGAGGTAACACTTCTCTTTGCAATTGAAAGGCTCAGCAGAGCTAGTTGATAAGCACTGGTGCCCTGCTGGGAAATTGACCCTTTGAACTGGGAAGAATCCCTCCAGATAAGCAAGTAATGGAATTTTTATCAGGCCTTCCTTTTTATTGTAGCATGTTTAGAGTTGTCAGTCTTTCTATGCAGCAAAAATGTTTTCTCTCAAGTTTAGTAGGTGTGTGGATAATGTAATATTCGCACTTTAAAGATGCTGCTTCCAGGCTTGAAGAAAGAGGGGTGCTCTCACAGAACAGAAAGGAAGCAGTGACAATATAACTTAGATCAACGGACAGACATTTGTTTTTTAAGTGCCAAACTTGCTGAGCATCTTAACTCCTGAGGGAAAGGAGAGGAGTTATGAGGATATTCTTAGCATCTTCATAGGACAGACACAGGGGTGTTTTTTCACTGTCAACATAACTTTTTAATAAAAACAAAAAGTCAGGAAATATATTTAACAAAGTTCTGGTTTCATTTCACTGTAGAAATAAGTGCTTTCTTCTACATTAAACCTCAAAGATATATTTGTGTCTAAAAATATAACAATTGCCTCAACAATATAACAATGGTTGCAAGCAAAGCATTGTTAGGCACTGAGCTTCTTCTGTGCGGGTGACAGTCTGCTTTCACTTAAAACAACGATCAAGCTTTTTGAGGCTTTTCTCTCTAAGCCATAAAGCTGAACCATTAGACTTCTTAAATCTCAGTACCAAAAAAAGACCAAAGAGAAGAAAACTCAAATTCAGACTTGACCTGGTTTTGAGCCTCATTGTATCCCTGTCCTGGACTATTGATATTTCCAGTATGACCATTCTGGGAAACCACAGCATGAGTCCTGTGGAAAGGGTGCTGTTGTCTGTGGGAGTGTTTGAGTCTGCTTCGTGTGTTCTGGACTGGGATGTTGCATATTCAGCCTGCACAATCTGTTTGGCAAAGCAGCTGTCTTTGGCAGGCTCCACATCCAATACAGATGGTTTGAGTTGTGAAGTTTGAGCCAGTAATGCAGAAGATATGGCTCTATTAAATACATTAATCTGAACAGATCCTTCTCATGGATGACCTATAAAGTAAAAGGCAACTGTAAGGAAGGGTGTTGTGAAATGAGGTGGGAAGCGGCTGCCACTGCAAGGGGGGATGGCACACATTGCTCTGAGTACAAATTAATCAAGTTCAGGCTGACATTCCTTCGTGTCAGGTTTCCCCTTTGGTCTCCCTAAGACACTGCTGCAGTGGAAAACCTTTCGTTCCAAGTGGTTTTACCCCACTTAATTGCTCTTTAAAATGTGCTTTATTTCTTGCTAACAATGTAGCACAGCAGTGCTATATTAATGAATTTATAATTTAAAGAAGGGGGGCAAAGGCTGACATATGGCAAATACATGCTTTAATTCTGGTAAGCACATGATTCTGAAGATAAACAAAGCTGTTTCCTTATCCTCAGCATGTACTTATTTTGTTTTGCTGATAATGAGGAAAAAAAATAACACTTGAACATGATTGAAAACAGCGGTATCCTCTGAAATTGATGTCTGTATGGATGACATTGAAAGTCTCTTTGCTTCTTTGCCTTCACTTGAAACTAGAGTTCATTTATAAGTGTAAGACACGATTAAAAAAATCATCTTGACTCAAAAAAAAAAGTTTTAAATATCTGATTTTTCTTGTCTGTCTTCTAACAATGGTCTTTTTGCATTTCCTTCTCAAATGCGTATAGCTAAAAACTATTTTTATTAAAAAATGGATTCTATAAGAGTTTCCAAATTATGGAAAAGTTTCTAGCAATATTTTATAACATAGATGTTTTGCATTGAAGTTTTTAACTGCTTCCAGCACTCGGGTTGGAATCATAGATCCAAAATGTTGTTTTTATAAGGAAACTTATATAAGCCTAAAAATTGAGGGAAGGCAGCAGTTATTTTGCTATTTGACATTTTAAATGTATATGTTAGTCAGTGGAAGACTTCTCAGAAGTCCAAGACTGCATCTGTCTGGGCAGTGTTTCATTTAGCAGTAACTTGTCCCCTGACCCTGAGACCAGATTCCAGGCTGCCCAGACCCACATTGTGTAGCCCGTGCTGGTAGCTGCGCTGTGCTGTGTGCCCCAACACGTGCTCATCACAAAAACATGACTCTGTGGATTGTGTCTCTTTCCCGTTGAACACAACTGAAATAAGCATCAGAGAGCTGAGAGTGTGTGTTGCCTGTGTTGGGGTACTATATGAAAGCACGGGCCGAGTGGTTCAAAGCTGCTTTGAGCTAGTGCTGGAGGACTGTGGAGGAAGGGTGGAGAAACCCAAACCAAACTCTCTTTTTCTGTCTCACTTGGTGGGAACAGTCCATGGCCTTTCCAGTATCCCACACACTGTGTCCAGCAGTGCTGATTGCCCAAACCCATGTCATGGAGCGCAGCACTAGTGAAATGGTGTAGGTGACTGCAGGCTAGTGCTTGAGCTTATGCCTTGGCCCTGTTAATTTTGCTAGTACAGAGGCAGCTGGAGCCACCTTCCTGTAAAAGAGGGCAGAGGAACTTTAAGTGCTTCTTGGCTGTAGTGGCTGGCTGTGTTCGATACTGCACAGGCTCCAGGTGCACCAAAAGCTCATGGCTTGTGTCTCGCTTGTCCTTCCATCCATGGTCTAGCATGAGTGCTCTCCAGTGCACCCTGAGCTGGGGCCTTAAGGCTCTCATCATGGTCCTCTAGCAAAAGTGCTCAGTGTGATGTGCACACTACAGCTGTCCACCCACTCTGCTTCTGGGGGCTTCCTTTCTGGTGACTGCCTATCTTTGAGGGGACAGTGAACCAGAAGTCCCCGAAGCACCATTCTGCACTATAAGATAAATACACAGACTATTATGTATTACCAGTACATGAGAAGTTAATCTAGGGTGTAAAAAAAAACCAGATAAGAAGGCGCTATAATGAGTAACTCTCTCTGGGACTGAACGGAGGTCAGTGGTTTGTCCAGAAAAATTTGGCCACTGTTGCAGAGGTAGTATCTCTAACTCTTTACTGAAGCATTCTAGCAGAGAGTCTGACTGAGATCATGGAGGGGGAGAGTGATGCCATCAAAACCAGGAACCTAGTTTATAAAGCTCTCTGGCATAACCTAGGTCTGGTCTTAATTTAAAAGACAAGACCCCTTTTAATAAAAAGTCCAGCCTCTGAAGTGGTTTCTCTCCACCTAACCTGAAAAAATGTCTTTGTGCTCTGGAGTTACGAGAGGATAAAAGGAAGAAAGTATGCAGTTTGGAGACCCTTTATGATTTCTCTTTTTCCTTTATTGTTTAAAATGGAGAGGTGACATATACCTTCCTAGCTGTTTTTATGGCTTGAGCTGTAGATGTAAAATTGTTTGACCCCTTGTTGCTAATGTGATTGTTCTACAAAGTGGCTGTATTGTGAACAGCACAGGAAAAAAAGCAGATTGGTTTATGCATCTTCATCATTTTTCTTATTAATGTCTAATTTCTTCTAACATCTCTCATACAAGGGTTCAAGCTCTGCTCTTTGAAACAGTTGTACAACTGTAACGGTAATTAGATCAACTCCAGTGACCAAACTTGGCCTGCTCTTCCCAGAGGGCTTCTACTGTTTTGCTTATGTCCTTGCCTAGGAGCAAGGGAGAGCTGTGCAGAGCAAAACATGTTATTTAGCTGGAAAAACAGTGTCTGTTGCTGTGCTGGACTTCTAGAGGAGAGATGTGCATGCTGAAACCTTTACTAATCAAGTTCCAGTCATTCAGAACAAACTAAGCTAATTGTAGTCATGTATTTCATGGATGCCGCTTTGCGGATAATATGAGGCAGCCATGCTTTCTGCATCCTTACCTCTTACCATGTAACATGTTTTCTTGTAAAATAATAGTAACTTCTCTGAAAGTTTGAACAGTGACACATTAATTTCTCAACTGCTTTGAAAAGATTTTCTTTGTCTTCATTGAAGTGCCAAGGATATGGATGTGCTGGAACGTGTCCAGAGAAGGGTCACAAGGATGATCAGCAAGCTGGAGCACTTCTCCTGTGAGGACAGACTGAGAGAATTGGGGAAGAGAATGCTCCAAGTAGACCTTATTGTGGCCTTCCAGTATCTTAAGGGGGCCTACAGGAAAGCTGGGGAGGGACTTTTTAGGCTGTTGGGCGGTGGTAGGACTAGAGGGAATGGATTAAAACTAGAGAGAGGTCAATTCATGTTAGACATAAGGAAGAATTTCTTCACCATGAGGGTGGTGAGACACTGGAACAGATTCCCCAGCGAGGTGGTGGAAGCCCCATCCTTAGAGATTTTTAAGACCAGGCTGGATGGGGCTCTGAGCAACCTGCTGTAGTGGAAGGTGTCCCCGCCATTGGCGGGGGG
This sequence comes from Megaceryle maxima, assembly GCA_024605025.1. NCBI lineage: Eukaryota > Metazoa > Chordata > Aves > Coraciiformes > Cerylidae > Megaceryle > Megaceryle maxima. The sequence goes on along the minus strand of JANHGN010027458.1, from coordinate 11,946 downwards.
TTGGAAGTAGATGATCTTTAAGGTCCCTTCCAACCCTGGCAATTCTATGATTCTATAATACAGGGATGCACTATTTTACAGTAGTGTCAAAGTAGTGTTCAAATAAGTAATGAATCTTTGCAAGACAAGGTAGTGTCAGCCCATCTTTCAGATAATGAAAGCTGATGAAGAATGTAAAAATTCTGCTGGAGGTCTATGAGCAGTCACAGGAAGGTGATGCTAAAGCTTGATCCATATTAGAGGATTTGAGTTTGTATCATGCACTCTGATTTCATAGCTGCTGTGTTTTTCTTGAAGTGTTCCGTATAGATCTAGTGATACAGAAGCTTCATTCTGTCTCCTAGATCAAATCGAAAGGGTAATGTACAAGTGTCTTGCTGGAAAATATGACTGGATTTATCTGTCAGTGGGCACACGTGGTACTGCTTCAAGTAACTAAGAAAACATACAGCTCTGCCTTATGTAGTCAGCATTCTCCCAAAAACTGAATGCCCACAGTTTGAGGGATTTGGTCTTTCCCATGACAGACCATGTGCTTAGTTATTGCCTTGCTGTTCGGAGCAGAAATTGGCTGTCTAAACGATGGGATTTGCTTTGGGTTCTCATTAAACATTGTATTCCGTAGTGTGACACACGATATGCCCTGCGGTGTGTCATGTGCTATGATGCTAATCAACATTCAATACCAAAAGAGGAGACCAGCTGCTTTGCAGTCAGCATGTCTGAACAGTCCTGCACCCAGCAGGGTATTGCTTAATTCCTGCTAATGGATAAAGAACTGGCCTCATAACACTTATGTAAATGAGGCTAATGATCAGGGGGGGAAAAAAAAAATGCAAACTACTTTTCATTTATTCATAGAGATAGGTATAATTAGAGGGAATAGCTGCACCCGAAAACTTGTTCTCCAGCATTTATTTGTTGGTAGTTTAAAATGTGAATGGCTGGTTCCACTGTTTGTCTTTTGTGAAGTTATTAACTTCACATAAAAGTTGAAGTATGTATGCTCTTAAGCTCTCATTCAGAGAGTTACAAGGCTTAATGGGGAAAAGCTACAGATAACTGCATCTCCTAAACTTAACTCAGTCATTTTCACTGTGTGGTAACAGATCTCTATTGGAAATCCACTGCTGGGAGGACCAGCGTATTGATTCTGGTTTTTTGACCTTTTTACATGAGCTCCACTGTCTCCTGTAGATTAATCAAGGGGAGGCAACCTGGCCACTGCAGTTGTGGCAGCTGAGTAATAAGGTTGTACTTAATATGAAGGTTTTATTTTAGCATTTAAACTGTAGAGTGCTAGATGCTCTCTTCGTTTCCCTCTTCCTTGCTTGTAAAGTCTGTTACTCCTCTCACAGATGTCATTGCAGTGGCACAGCTGATGCCACTTGATCATTCATGGCATGAAGAATCAATTGGTTATGGTAGTGTAATCTAATGGTATCAAGTGGTATCAAATTTAGCTGCAATTTTAACAAATCATCATCTACTTGGGTACTTCAGGGGGTGCCAAGTGCACGCTTTTGACTCTACACTGCAAACCAGTTTTGGTGGTGCAGATTTCTCCAAGTGTATGTCTTCCTGGTGTGATGTGTAGTGAAGAGGTAAAGCCAGCCTTAATCACATTTTCAAGAGGAAGCTGAGTAACACTTGAGGTTCTGTTGTCCCTACACAGAGCCAGTCTGGGTTGTATTCTGTAGTTTAATGTGGTGCAAGCTAGCTATGTAAAATTCTGTGAGATGGTTTCACTCCCACTAAGCAGGCACCTCTCTGCACCTTTGCATGGGAACTAAGTCTTGCCAAGTTTTAGATGTTATCTCATGAGCACACCAAGAATTGATTGAGAAAGGACTTTCTAATCCAGCTGCATAATGACACCAAGTTGATTGAGAAAGCAGTGGCAGGATTCTCCATTCTGTAACAGAAGTCATCTTAGTGAAACTGTAGCTAATTTAACTAGTTTGCCTTTTTAAAATTTTTATCTTTTTCTTTAATGTGCCCATTAGTAATCTCTTCAGGTCCTCTTTCTGTGAGTAGAGCTTACATCAGTCTGGAGGTGTGTGGGGGACATCTGATGACAAAAGCCACCTGTCCAAATCTAAAAAGTTGTTCTTGCACAAATCCCTACCTTGCTCTTTGTTGCAACAAGTGTTTCTTGCTTTAAAACTTGCCTGGTGCAAGATTCAGAGTACCTTCAGAAGACTCAAGTCCTTATTATGATGTGGCCTGGCCACATCATAATGACAAACCACCTGTCAATCAATTGCATTTACAAAAACAATGTAACTATCACTGAATTATCACTGACTCATTACTGCTGCATATCAGGGCAGGAGAATGATGGAGTACCACTGAAGAGAAAGTAGATGAGTGAGGAGGGAGGGATGTGTGTAACACAAAAATCCAAAGATTATATCAAGCTGGAAAGTCATGTGTGTCATTTTGCTGTTGTGAAATATTTTTCATCTTTCAGTCAATTAGTAAGCAGAGGAAAGTTAATCTTGTCTTAGCAATAATTGTAGTTAAGCTAGCAACTTGGGAAAATATGCAAGTTTACAGGTATTAAAGAGTTGAAAACAGAAAATAAACCAAATACACATGAATATTCTCAGAACTTCTTACAGAATCTGTGACAACTGCCACTTCTCAGACCTCTAAAAATGCTGTGTCTTGACAACTCACCCATCAGACATACCTGAAGTCATCTCAAGCATCTCTGATAGTCACAGGTTTTAATTAACAAAACCTGATTTGTCAAAATTAAGGATTTTGCCTTGAGTTCATGTTGCTATCACAAATACTTGCTTTCAAAACCTGTTTAAAAGATACCAAAACATTATGTAGTGGAAAGGTTGGATGTTTTTCTGCTGTCTTATCCTGAAAATGACTGAACTTTTTCCCTAGAAGCTGCAGAATTACAGACATTTATCTTGGACTATCTTTGTGAAAGTTACGTTTGAGCCAATTATCTCAATCTCTGATGTTGGAACTCATAGCAGTGGTGAAATGCTTCACTTCATAGTGGCTGAATGTAAATATATTCTTAAAAAGAGGGCTAGAGGTTGTCCGTCCTAGAAGTACATGTTGTCTGTGGCCATAGATTGCATTAGCACTTTTTGACTTCTGTTAAATGCTGGTACTCTTTTGAAGCTAGGCATTATTACTTCAAGCCTATACATCCAAAGGAGTCCATCCTCCTGAGCAAGCTGGTAAGAAAAGCTGGGATGTACTGGCAAGCCCAGGTGGGTGTAGCTTAAATCTCAGAGGCTGCCAGCTGAGTATCAGGTGTCCGGTATTGTCAAGCAGTTGCTGTTTCAGCAGCTGACAGTACTGTGAGGACTTAAGGATAAATGGATGCCTGTACAAAGGTCACTTATGTTAAAGGTACCAGTTGAGTGTTCTTATAACAATTTTAATTTGTATTGTGTGCTTCATACGTAAGGATTTTCATGACTGTGCATGATCTAAAATTTTCTACTCTGAAAGTATGCTTATATATTCTTGAGTCTGCAAACATTTCTATAAATACAGGTAAAGAAAATACGTATATATTGGAGGCTCCAGACTTGTCTATAGTAATGTCATGCTGGTGATGAGGTAATGCCTGGTGTTCAGGGGACTTGTAGTTACAATTAAATATATTGCCAATTGGTATGGCAAGGATACTGACTCCTGGCTAAGAAACACAATTAACTGAATTTGTATTTGAGTATTTGTTTGAGATCTTCAGTGTTACCCTACTGAAAACTAGACAGAGCTCATATCTTGGAACAGGCACTGCCCGCCCTTTTGGCCTTGAACTTCAAGTGCAATGGAGATGAAGAGAACGAAAGGAGAGCTTTTGTCTCCAACCACCTAAGCATCTAGCTCTGGTGAAGTGAATGCATGGAGGAGAAAATGGAGTCTTTCAAATGCCTTTGGACTGTGATCCTACTAGGTCTGGTGTTTTTACTGAGCTAGCACTTCTTGCCTAATCTTTCTCCTCTGTGTCCATAATCCCAAGGGCACTTGGCAGGTAACTGAGAGACGTGCTGGTGAAGCCATCTTTCCTGGTTGCCTTTTGATGTGGTTCTGATGTATTGGTGTACTTTTAATAGCTAGCTACTGACCAGGACTAGGACCATCCCTCTGGTCTTTTCCTCCCATTCCCTCCCTAATACTGACAATTGCACTTGACTCATCTTGCAATAAACCAGTTCTGGGAGCTAAACCATCAGAGAAAAAATAATCATACTTAGAAAGGAGGAGAGGAAGAAGAAGAAAAGAAAAAAAAGAAAAAGGGGGGGGGGAACCCAAACAAAAAAACCCACAAACAACACACACACACCCCAAACCAACCAAACAAAAATACACACGCGCGCACACACACACCCCAAAAAAACAAAAACAAAAAAACAACAAAAAAAAACCCACCCCAAAAACAAACCAAACACAAAACCAAAACCAACCAAACAAAAAAAAAAAACCACCAAACCCCAAAGGCAATGGGGGAAAAGAACATAGAAAGAATGTAACCTTCCAGACTGGCATTTTTCACTCTGCTAAGCAGAAAGCCTGTTTGAGCTTCCCAGAAAATGTGGTGAATCATAACCTTCCTAGGAAAAGAGACAGCAAGTTTAAAGCTTACAGGTTTACCCCACACCTTATTTGGTCACACAGAGTTAGCTTAATGTTAGTAAGGTGAAGTTTGAACTAAGAATGCTGATTTTTATTTGCCCCAGTATGTAAATGGGGGCTTGTTTGTTGCCTATTTTGGGGTAATGGGTTACATTACAGCACTTCCACTGAGAAACAAGGCAGTGGGAAATTTTTTAGTATGATGTCAGTTCACAGAGATCTGTAATGCATTCAAGAAAGATACAGGAGTGAGAGGGGAAACCTTCATGGCTCTCATAGAAGGAACTTCAGTTTAGGTGGAAGAGTTTCTTATTCCTCTCGTTTTTGAGACTTGAGTCTCATTTCTGTTTTAAGACAGTGACTTGTAAAACTATGCATTAATGTCTCAAGTCAGGGTGTCCTTTGGATGCCTGGCCCATGACAAGTGTTCTTAAGCATGAAGAAAAAGAAACCTTATAAAAATCAAAAAAACTACAGTAACATTAGTGGCAGAGAGCATAAGCTGGCCAGATAGAAGACTGATAAACCTTTGAGAAAGGGGTTTTGTTTACTGAGCAAGAAGTGAGAGGCCTGTTCCCAGGCTTACCTGGCTGGGATAATTATTTAGTAATTTACTATGCAAAAGACTGAAACACCTGTCCTTTTTTTTTTTTTTTGGTGATGCCTTTTGATAGAGTTTTGTGGCTTTCAGTCTTGACAGCTTATTGGTCTGGTAGTCTGTATTTCTCTCTTGCAACTGCTGTACTAAAGAAAGCTAATAAAGGTGTAATGTGTCTTGTTAGTTGCCTGACATTTTTTACATCCTCCTTGCATCCCTCTCTGCCTTGAGAATGGCTTGTGAGATTAATTTGGTGAAATACACTAATAGTTAATATAAGCATTATTCTCTCCCCTGTATTTGTAATGTGCTGTGGGTACAGCTTCTGGAAAATGGCAGCACAGCACTCTGGGTACCTGTTTCAGTGACTGCTAGATTTCCTTCCCCCTGTAGATTTTAAGCAAGAGGAGCCTACCCCACACCTTTTCAAATCTCATCTTTGGCTTAAAACTGAGTTTTCTTTTCTCTGGATATAACTCTGCAGCAACAATAGTAATCTTCCACATCAAACTTTGCCTTCATTTAGGGAAAAAATCCCAGCTGGTTGAGTTTAAGTTTAAGCTGTTGAAAACCAGTCCCAGGACAGGTTACTCATGTAATGAAAACTGTACTCGGATGTACTCAATGAATCTGTAATAACTGCATTTGGAATTTGGTTTTAAATACTCGTTTAAATATTTGTTTAAATATTAGTTTCTTTACATGGATGCCCTTTTCCTGGGGTGAGTCTCTCTTATGTGTTTGTGTTGATCATAGTAGAAGAGCCACACATTTTATACCATTTCCTTTTTTAAATCTAAATTGATTTCTAAACCTCTTCAGATAAATTCAGAGGAGGTCTTCAGAGGCAAGGTCTGAGAACGGAGCTCAGCACAGATAAGTGACATCATTCATCATCTGCGCAGGCTTTGGCGCAATACTTGTCCAAAAAAGCCCTCAATAAGCAAACAGCGCATTAGCACTGGCTCTGCACCTTCCCTGTTGCATAATGGTGTTTGTACTGGGGTGTTATTCACCCAGGCAGTGATTCCACTCTGCGTCAGCCTCTGCTACTGGCAAAGCTTTGCAGGCGCATGTTCTTGCAATGCACTTTGTTGTGCCTTGTGCAGCCTGGGAGACAGGCTGCTAATTAACCACGGGTGTTGGTGTGGGTAGGAGAGCCCAGCTTGTGCCTGTCAGCTGGTGGTTGTGGTGGTATTGTGGGCAACCAGGTGGTTACCACTGCCCTGTGTTATTGTGGGCTGCATGGAGCCAATTATGATAAAATCAAGATTACTGCTGTCAGAAGAGCCTGTGGGGTTAAGAGTTTCCAGATATGGCAACAGACCTGTTGGTTCAGGAGCAAGTCCTAGCCCGACCCAACAAGGAAGGGCATTTTAATGAAACTTTAATTCTTTGCTGCTCAAGCAAAATAGGATTGTGGTTTTAAAAGGTGTGTTGGTCTGCAACTGTGAAAGCATTAAGAAAAGGAAATAAACCAAACCTCTCTTAGACATGCATTCCCAATGTGCAGTAGCTGATGCCAGCCAGTCTTCAGGCCAGTGGTAGCTGGTGTAGCTCTCATAGCAAGCTGCTCAGGCACTGTTTCCCTCTTTGATGCCTGGTTGCTGGATGCCTTGGCAGCTTCTTGTGGCATTATGTAGTGGGAGAAAATAAAAGAGAAATTTTTTTAAATAATATTATTAATTATTTGCCTAGTGCTACTTGATTTGCTCTCCTGATTTGTTAGCTAATGCTAGTATTTCCACTGGAAGTTTTTTTCACTTACTTTCTGAAGTTCTTTGGGGCATTAGTCCCACTCC
>JANHGN010027456.1:4208-15086 GCA_024605025.1 Megaceryle maxima | reverse complement strand
AATTTTTTTTTAATTATGAATGTCAAGAGTAATATCTTATTGTTCTTTGAAAAAAATCAACACTAGTATAACCTTAGAAAGGAAATGCCTCTTGTCAGTTGTATATGAATAGGAGTTGTACTCATTTTTCAAGTAGCTCTTCCACCTAATCTCACAAGGATTGTTTCAAGGACTCAGTCTTCACAGGGGGTGAAGTTCTGTATGTCTCTTTCTTAAGGCATCTTCTGACATGTAAAAATTGATAAATTGACAAACTAATTTTACCATATTATCAATTGATCAGTTTTAAGGAAATTAGGCGTTCATGTGACAAAACCTCAGTCACTTCACTTTTCCTGTCAAACAAGGTACAAGAACTGTGTTGGAGTCTTATTTATAGATTATAAAGAGATCTATTTCTGTTTCTTCTCAATAGCAAAGCAAAACCTACCTTGTGCTTTCAATTGGAAACATTGTATATGGATAGCATATAAAAATAATGGAAGAATCAATATCATATAGAAAATACAAGTGAATGTAATTATAAATAATATCTTCCTTAAACAAAGTAGTTGAAAGTTCCTTCTGATATCAGAAAGCAGGTATTTTCAGAGAAAAGCCCTCATGTGGAGAAGTGCTTCTAAGCTGCGTTATATGAGCCAGGTTGAGACACAGGGGGAGACTAGCAACTCTAAAAGAAGGAAGGTTTCTAACAATGCCAGGAACTTCCTAAATTATGTCACAGCTAGAATGACATAGTCAGATGTAATATTTTTCTTGGGGGATGGGGGAAAAGATTGTAGGGATTTTTTTTTTTTTTTAATTTAATGTATTTGTATTTTCATTTATTCCTTTTTGCAAAATGGTGTGTACACAATATTGTGCTTAATAATCTACATAATCTACAACACTAAGCACATCTATTTTGCAGGTTACTGGATGAATAACCTTGAGCTGACATATGACTGCTACGTGCTCTGCTTTCTTTCAGTCAGTATTTGCAATAACAATAATAGGAACTGAGGAAAATTTATACTAAGACCTATGTGTCTGTTAACATCCATCCCATTCCCTCTGTCCATGGCTTTATTTAGGTTCCAAGACTAGGTCTACGGTTCCTGTACTTTATATATGGCAATGACAGGTATTCATGAAGGAAGAGGTTCTGAAAAGAAGCATCCTAAACAAAGATCCCAAACACTGATCTTAACACCTCTATGTTGGTTAACATGTTGAAATTGAAGTGCCTAAAATTCAACACCTGTATATAGATACATAAAATATTTTTTGTAGAAAATCTTGAAGACCAATAAGCACAGAATAAAAAGGGAGGATAAACACATAAAGAAGTCTCAAAAACTGTCTTTTCCTACATGTCAGTCACAACCATCACAAATTGTGGGACAGAATTTTTCCAAGTTCAATATTCTCTACAAAGCCCTAATCCATGCAGACATCTACATTACAGAATATAGTCTACATAAAATAATTATGAGGTTGAAAGAGAAAACTTGTGGAGAGGATGAAATAGTGTATTTCTCAGGGGTTATGTCTGGCACAAGTCTGCTTTCACAAGTTTTTGCCACTCAAGAATTTTAACCATAACCAGTCCTGTCACTCTTCTCAGTGTGCCCTTTGCTACCTTTGTGTCTCCATTCTGATTACATATACTAGTGTCTTTTTCTCCCTTTCTGTCATCTTTTTCATGTATGTCAGTGCTCAGAGAAGCTTCAAAAATAACCATTCTCCTCTGTCTGTTCAGGATGTGAGAGTACACGGGAGACAGAGGGAGAGTACAGTGAACTCAGTAAGGTTTCTTCATTTAAGGGACCCAGAGGAAAGGCAACTATTGGGAAAGAAGAAGAGTCTGAGATAGGAAGTCTTTCTTTTCTTTCCCTAATATATTAAAAAATTGCTAAAAAATAGTAGCACTGCCAGAGAGTCCCTTAATGGGGTGAAGGATTTAGAAACCTTCAAAGTCTAAAGCAGATAGCCTTTGGTCATTTGTGTAGGCGTACAGTGAAAATTGTCTGTTCTTTTAGCAATTATTGATCATCTTAGAGGTAGTCAATCAGGTAAACTACCTATAGGCAACTCTAGTTTCTCATAAATTGAACAGAACCTGAAAGATTCTTATTATTTCTGAGGTGCTTCAGACTCTTGTTTTTTATACAGAAACTGAAACTTTTTGTGTCTGTATTTCTGATGTTGTCTGTATCTTACATGATGTTAAAAGATCAATTTTATTTTACAGTATTTCACTTTCTTTTTTAGTGTGGAAAGCAAAGGCCCAGTGTTGGTGATTAATTTAATTCCTGGTTCTAAAGCAGGCTTCCTGTAGGATGACATAATATACTTAGAATAATTGTATTTGAGTGTCCTATCAATAAAAAGAGCAAACCAATGTGGGCGTTTTACCTCTTTCTTTTGTCTATTTAGAATAGAACTTTTTTTGCAACATATTACAGTAATGTCATCATGGAACTTCAGTTTCAGTCACAATTTTCATTTTTATAACAAAAATAGCAAAAGCAATAGCTCCTTTATGACCTTACTCTAATTCCTGAGAATTCAGCTGGTATATAGCTAATTTTTAAAACACTTAAACTTCAATGAGTGTCATTTCAATGCAATACTTTCTGTCTGTTTCCCAGATACCATTGAAAAGTTTTATTTTTAAAATTACATAACTTTTCAGACAAAATTACCAAACAAGAAATGCCTTTTTCTTCTTGGGAGACTTTTCATAATAAACCTCAGGAGAAAGCTCTTAACTACAAGTACTGCATTCATGTGAAGGGTAGAAGGAGGACAGACAATTGAAGGTGAAGTCACTGAAATTTTCAGCACAAACATATGAATTAAATATTACAAGGACAAGAAATCTTAGAAGAGACTTGTGAGGAAAAAGAACCTAATTTTGCTTCTTCAAGTATAAAAACTTCAAAGATTTCATACTGGGTTTTTTTTGTAGTTAGTTACATTATCTTAAATTCTGAGTCTATTGATTAAAACTTGGGGTTTTTTTCTGTATACATTATATGTTTTTGCACTTTTAAGTGTATTTTCTAGAGACTTAGACTTACTATCCCAGATTTGCAGTCTGCTCTGGTAAACAGGGGACCACATTGCTGAATTGCCTTATTTGAAGCTGGGCCAAGCTCATCTAAAAGATTTACAAAACCAATTAAAACTTTTAGCAAACTCTCTTGATTTTTTTCTCTTGTACTTGATTATATCCTCACATAATATATCTTCATAAGCAAGTAAGGCAGTAAGGATAACATACAGGTCATTTAGCTCTGTTTACACTGATTTTTTTATCTCATTTAGTCCCCCATGTCTAGCACTACCAGAGATGGCTTATGCTGGATCAAATTGCTCCTTATCATCCTCTGACTATTTTGCCCTCTTGCATCATTATAATTATGGAATGTTCCAACATTTATTCACTGAGAGAATCAACATTTGGAATCAAATACTTTTCCTTTCTGTTTTCTAATACCACTGAACAGTATAGAAATCATACAATAATTCTGTTGAGAATATCTCCAAACTGTCCCTCTGTCCCTTTTTAATCACTTCTGCCATCATGCCAATATCATCTAATACAGATAGGGACATGCTGAGAACTCAAACTACTTCCCCAGGTTATAAATAGATGATATGTTTCAGTTAAAATTAGTTTTCTATGATGTATACCAGTTTGTTATTATCACCAATTTCTCCATATTAAGTGTCTGACTGACAAATTAGTTTTAGTGTTACTTTTTACTTTCCTAGAATTCTCTCACATTAGCTTTGATCCCTTTCTCAACCTGTGTGGCTTATACTATTTTATCTTGTGAAGTACATAATCTCAGGCTCTTCATTTTGCCATATAAACTGTTCCTCTTAGAAGCACTTACTTCTCAAGAACTGCTTCAGTGCCATTCTCTCCCATATTTCCTGCTATTTTGTTTCCATTTTTCTCAAAATACTAGCTTTCTATTAAAAATAAATTACAATATGGGGATTTACAAGTCCCATAAGCCAGCAGATATGGAGCTGCTACAGCTCAATGTCCTTATGTCCAACAGATATTCCAGATAGGAGCACATACACATGGTATTCACACATGACCAGCCACACTGATCAATATAGAAAACACACAGCTGTTACACAAATATGAAGGGTGCAGATGACCTAATCCTGTTACTTTACTGCAGCTAATCAGGACTGAAGACCACTAGTGGATACAAATAGATATTCCAGTATCTAGTCCAGACCTATTGTCTGCCCTTTTGTCAATTGGACCCTCCAGTAGCCAGTTCTCAGACCCTTTTTCCAGGATTCATCCCTCTGGTGCCTGGCTCCTAGACCTCTTGGTCTAATTGCTGGCTACTCCAGTTTGAAGTTTGCTAGCATCACATACATGCAGAATAGGAGCAACTTCACCAAGGAAAATATCTCAGAATAGAGTTTAATGTGATAGAGATAGGACAGACTGTGGAGATTAGGAGTGGGAGTTGGTCAGACAAGCAACCTGTTTACTCTTGACTGGTCTTTTGATCCTGTTTACTTCTGCTTCCCCATTTCTTTCTAATCCACCTTTCTCCCTCCTTTCTCCGCCTTTGATCCTTCCCCTCAACAGCTGACAATGCCTTTCTCACATCCCCACATAACTAACAATCTCATAATAAGTTTTACATCGTCCCAAAGTGATCTTCCCTTTGCATCTCATAAGGAATGGTATATCCCTGTAGGGATTAACCCTTTCTTGATCTTCAAGATCCTCCTGGAAGAACAACTTTGATTGTTTCAGCTCAGTAGGTTTCACACCAGGGATAAGAGAAACATTGTTTTCTTTTTAGAATGATTTCAAAGTCATGGCTCAGGAGCAGACAGTTCAGTGAGCCCCCTTTTCACTGATTAGGTTACATAAAGTCCTTGGCCTGACATTATTCCTCTTGTCTTTTCTAAGCCATTATGTTTATGGTGACTAGCCTTTAAATTAACTTCAGTTTAAATTAATTGTAAACATAACAAATATGCTAAGAAACAAACTAATAAAGTGTATATTCAGTGGAAGCACATATACCACAAAATGCTGAAATGATTCATCCATGTTAAATTAAATTGCCAGTGCAGAAAAATATAACTGGATGGTCACAAAAGAAGTCCCAGAAGAAGCAAATAGTACATACTTTGCTTGGTAGACCATATAGTGATGCAGTCACAGTAAAATCATCCATTCATCCCTACTTTCTCTAAGGAGAGACAGGAAAAATGTACATCTGCTGGTATCTGTGAAGCACTACATACATCCTAGTAAATTTTCTCGCATGTGCACAGACTTGTATGTACAATCACACTCTACTTGGGCATTAGCTTTGAAAGATTTAGTAACAATTTTAGTTACTAATTACAGAAAAAAAAAAAAAATCTGTTTTCAGTAGAATGAATAAAGCAAACTTTGAAAATCAATGTAGATAACACCCTGAAGATACAAACCACATACTCTGTGTATTTAGATTTTGTTCTGTAAGTGGATTACTATTTGACTGTTTAATAATTTTTTAAATAATAAGGTCACTTTTCCAAATATATATCATAGTTTAGGGCACATGTTTCATACCATGTTGTGGTGCATTTCCAGTGAACCATTATTAACTACATTTTTTTGCATAATCCCATTGCTTCATTGCTATATGACTGATAAAACTTGGATTTTTCTTACACCTTCCTGATTTCAAATTCATGGATGTTTTGCAGTCATTACACACTTTCAGATTCTTTTTTTTGTATGCTTCCCACTGTGCCTCATGAGCTTCACACACCATTACTCAATTAAAAGCTGCCATAAAAAAAAAATTATATTTAGCTCTCAGTCACTTAGATGGAGCTTTGGAACCCATGCATAAATGTCTGTGCATTTCAAGAACACAATGGATGTTTTCTTCTTTAGCAAAAATGTATTTATGAAAAATGCAGAAAAGAAGTGAAACCCAGTATTACAGTTAATTATGTGAACCAACAGCATACTTTAACCAAAAAATGTAGAGACGTTAGTTGTCTCTAATAAAATGAGTTTGAAGAAGAGCTTCTTGAGACAAAAAAAAAAAAGTAAACAAAATAAACTGTTTTTCTTAAAGAGGGCAAGCACAGAGATTTTCAAGAGCTATAGCAGAAAAATCACTTTATTACAGCATTTGGTAGGTCTAAATACCATATAGCAGCAGTTATCACCCATTCTCTGCAGTGCTTTCACAGGCATCAAGGACATGAGAAAAAAAGATGAAATTATTTTATCCTTTTTAATCTCTAGCTAAAATAAAAAAATCAGATGAAGAACACCTCTTCATGTTAGCCACTGTGCTTTTCCACATTCATAGCTGAGATCTGAATCAATACAAATTAGGAAAACTATTATTGAAAAGCTAAACTAGTAAGGTCATTTTCCATTAGCCTAATTCAAGCATAATTCCTATATGTCTTCAAGAAATATAATTGAGTTTTAGTGTTATGTACTTGCAGGAAATGAACAATATGAGGCAATTGGGGTGCTCTGTAAAAACAAAGTACTATCAGAAAAAAGAAAACTCTTGTAAAAATGAAATGTAAAATTGTTCTTTCTATCTTCTTCAGTATAAATTATGCAATTATACTTTGCATGTTGTAGATGTACAAATCAAACTATATCAGCAGGAGAGTGAAAGTTGGAGGCATAAACATGGGAAGATATATAAGATTTCAGCTGCATTTTAAAATGAAAGTAAATTGAGAGGTAGTGGTATGTTGTTTCAGATGCCAAAAGCAGCAGAAGAGAAGGCTTCTACACCAGATTGTGCAGAAAGAGTGAGGGAGGCCAAAGCTTGATGAGTAGGGGATAAAGGAGGAGAAGTATTAGAGTATTTGCCAGTAACATAGCATTTCTTTTACAAATGCTTTTTCTTTGAAAATCCCATTTTAAAGACTTACAAAATAAAATAATAAAATCTTTTTTAAAACCTGAGAAAATACCCTGAACATTCACATCAGTTCAAAAAAATAACACCCTAAAAGGTCTGTTCAAATATTGTCATGGTGTATCTGTATTTTATTTTTCCCATTGAAAATGTTCAGCTGTCCTCTTTGGGCCATAAAATGGTGCATCAAGAGAAATACAACAAGCACATCATACCATTATAGGAATCTGCTTTGATGTAACCAGTTGAACTAATTTTCTACTTCTGGTAAGACTGATAACAGTACGTCATTTTTACCATTGCATCTGTATTTGCCTAAATTTTGCTCTCAACTTTACTAATAAGCCTGGATTTGAAAGAACCATGCTTTTAGCCAACACATGATGCTCAACAGCTATTTTTAAGGAAACTATGAAGGCATAGAATTAGGTGAAAAATTGGCAGCACTATGAGGCTTGGAAGGTGTGCATAGTGGTTTGAAGTCTGATGGGCAGCTATCTGTGAATGTTAACAATATGGCCTCAGTAGTTAACAATATGGCCAGTACTGTTAAAAGTTTACATCAGTGACCTGAGAAATGGGATGTAATTCACTATTATCTTTGCCATGTGAGGTGAGGTGCTGGTAGCAGGATACCACAGTGGTGTTCTCTATGAGAAGAGAGATGGGGCTCCCCCATGTTGCACACACAGCTGGTTTTAGACAGTTCTAGCTGACTCCAACAGAACCACCGCATGGCATAGGTGATCCCATTAATCTTTTCTTTTTGCCTCATGGAATATGCACTTAGTTTTCCCATTTCAGATTTTAAAAAAGATTTCACTATGTGTAGATCTATCCACAGATGCAAATGTTGAGATCTCCATTACAGTCCTGTTTCAGTCAGTATCTTCTCCATGGTGCTTATCTGCAGCTCAAAAACAACAGGCAAGTTTATGGCTAAGTACACTTATTATGATTTTGTGCCATTGATTTCTCTAGAAGCTGTCTTTCAGGGGTTTTTTTCTGCTTATGTCACTGTCTATAACCAGTATAATGCATAGGTCAGTGCTATTTATGTTGTGAAATACCTAATACATGTTTCTTATCATCTTGCTACTTAATAAACACTGTCTCTCTGACATGACTCTTATATCAGCTGGTTTTATATTTTCTCTTTCTATATCCCCAAATTATTCTTACATTTACTTAAATCGAGTGTACAGAATACTATATGTACCTGATAAGAGCTATTTACAGAAGACAAATATATGTTATCTATAGAGTAAGTTAAAGTCTGCAACTTAATTACTGTGGGAAGAAGGATTTTATCCCCAGACTTTTCTTGTTGTCCTCTGCATAAGAACAGCCAAATAATCCTGATCCAGGTCTTCTTTTAGGAGCCCCTCTCCCATTGTCGTACATGCAAACGATTGCCATTTGAAACCTTATCCCCAAAGACTGACCTCTGCCAGCCCACATCAGTGACAGCCAGGTATTCATGGCCAGTAAAAGGCATCTTTATGAAAGGTTAAGTAGGCACTATGTAATGTGGAAACTGGTTTATGTTCATTGTATTAGCAAATTAGGTATACATAGATTTTTGTTCCTGGATTATACATGAATTAATAGCAGACATCCTAAGAGATGAAGCAGATGAAGCTTTAAGCACATACAAAAAGGCTGAGAGCAGGAAGAAGAGGGGAAGAGACACTGACGGGATCCTTAAGAGGAAGGGTGCCAAGAGGTGTCTTTCCTCTTGCTGCTGCTGTAAGGTACTGTGGCAATAGGTGCTGGTTTTGTAGAAGCCAAGTTCCACCTTCTGACCCACACACATCTCTGATACCTCTTTCAAGGGCAGGAAATCAGAAACCAGCTTAGATTCCCAAGCACCTGACACTAGCAGAAAAGGCAGCCTAAGCATGGCTATTTGTGAGACTGATTTCACATCGTGCTCACCTGGAATCTGTTTATTTTGCTGGGGTCTTGTGCCAAATCTTACTGATAGCATAGAAATAAAAAATAGAAAAAAACATATCAGAAAGGGGAATTGATATTTCTCCAGCTAGACTTCTTCACATATCAGAGTTATCATGTTTCAATTTAAATAAGGTCTGTCCACATTTTTTGCATATCCTGTTTTAAAAGACTTGATTTATTTTTGCTTTTTTTTTTTTTAATGAAGGATCAAATATTGCAGCTCCATGGTTAATATGTGCATCTTCAAGGTCTACTTCTACAAAACAGTTAGAAATATAATAGGTTTTGCTGGTGGATGAAAAATACTTAATACCCGAATGTCATATAACTAAAGTTAAACAAATATATTAAAATCTAAAGAATTTGTAAAGTATTTCAAGACAGAAAGTACAAAATTAACATTGATGAAATGGACCTGAAAAGCCCAAGTCATATTAAAAGTGAACAAACATTGATGAGTTAAAAAATGTCTCTCAGAAGCTTACAGACAATGTATATTTCTGCTGTAAGTAAGCTCATTGTTAGAGCTTCTGAAATGGTTTAGCACTTAAGTCAGTGAGTGACACTGGCTGTAATAAATTAAATTTATCAATGCCCCAGATAAAACAACCATATTTTCTTTCAAATTACTTTTCTTGTTGCACTATAACATTGTCGAGTTCATTGGTTTAGTAATTATTGCACATAAAATTAAAATGTTCAGAATTTGAACAATAAAACATTGATATAAATACTGAACAAAATACTAAACAAACTACTGCTAGAGGGATGATCTTCCTCTGTCTTACAGTTTTTAAAAGAAGTATATTATTAATATAAATGTAAATCTGTGAATCTTGTACACAAGGGCACATTGAAAACTCCAACAGACACACAAAAATTTTTTCCATCTCCTGTCTCCATGAAAAAATCTCATAATAATATTGTTTTTACCGCCATACATTTTTACATCATTGTTCAGTGATGTGTGTGCAGAAGCTTTGATTTCGACCATGGGAAAACCATGTTATTCTGTGACCAATGAAGCATCAAGAAATGACAAGGTCTTTAGCATCTTTGTCAGGAGACTAAAAAAGAAAAGTTTTTAGATATAAAGGCTTACTTCAAAAGCTGATGGTCTAACATCTGCCACACAATCCAACAGTGTATGCATGTATATCTCAAGGTGTGAGGAAATTTCTAACTGTGGAAGAGAATTAAGGAACTGAATAAATGTCCAGAAGATATAGGACATATATTATTAATAATTAACATTAAATTTAATCTTGTAGATTTTATAAGGCATGTATCACTTTGTACTAGGAACTGATGGACAGATTCACTGAAATGAAGAATATCTCATTCAGAAGGCTTGGAAAAAGTCAAATTTATAAAGAAACATACAGATAACTGATTTATAAATATTACTCTTTCTTGTAGAGAAGGAATTACAATATCTTCCTCATACCTTCAGCAGCTGTCTTGCATACAACATGTGGGTTGCGACCAGTGGATTTCAAATTTACCAAAAATCTAGTTCTAATAGGAGGAATATCTTCTTGATTGAAAATGGATTTGAAAGGACACCAGTTTAGATGGCAGACAGGATTCCTAAGTATTTAATAAAAAAAATAACATCTTTTTTCAAAACTGGGGTAGAGAGACAGGCATTACACTGGTCAAATAAGGCATCACATCGCAGAGATTCACTTTCTGAATAAGGTGGTATCACACTTTGAGTAGTTTCTTAAGTAGTTTCTTAAGTATCTTTGCTTACTAAGATATCTAAGGCAGTTAAGACCTAGTTAACATGGTTAAAACAGTTTTCTCCAATTACTGTGTATCATATGGTATTTTAAAAAATAAATGAAACTCTGACTTCAGTTCGAAAGGTCCTCATATGATTATCTAGATCAGATTCCTGAACTAATCAGGATCAAATTTTGATGGACTTTTCTTGACTCCTTTACATGATTTTTATTTAATTTCTTAAAAAAAAAAAAAAAAAAAAAAA